>PVLD010022840.1:0-28543 GCA_004027595.1 Dinomys branickii | reverse complement strand
TTTCCCTTGCAGTTTCATTTTTGTTCATGAACTCTCTGCCTACTCCTATGTCTTCAAGATTTTTACCTACTTTCTCTTCCAATATATTTAGAGTTTCTGTTTTAATGTTGAGATCTGTGATCCATTTTGACCTGAGTTTGGTGCATGGTGATAGACTGGGGTCTATTTTCAGTTTTCGGCAAGAGGCAAGCCAGTTTTTCCAGCACCACATATTAAACAGGTCTTCTTTTTTCCAGTGGGTTTGCTTGACCCCTTTGTCAAATATGAGGTAGCTGAGTGGGTTTTTCATTGTGGTTGCATCTTCCAGTCTGTTCCATTGATTCTCAGGTCTGTTTTTCAGCCGTTACCAGGTTGATTTTATTACAGTAGCTTTGTAGTATAATTTCAGGTCAGGGATTGTGATTCCACCTGACTTGTCCTTATTGCCCAGGATTGCTTTTGCTATTCTGGGTCTCTTCCGGTTCCAGATGAATTTGAGGCATATTTTCTCTAGATCTGTGAGATATGTTAATGGTAGTTTGATGGGAATTGCATTGAATCTGTACAACAGTTTTGGTAGCATGGCCATTTTTACAATGTTGGTTCTTCCTAGCCATGAGCAGGGTATGTTTTTCCATTTATTGAAATTCTCTTCAATCTCCTTTTTCAGAATGTTGTAGTTTTCACTGAATAAATCTTTCACATTCTTTGTTAGATTGATTCCTGAGTATTTCAATTTCTTGGTTGCTATTGTAAAGGGTATGGTTTCCTGAATTTCTCTCTCAGTCTGTTTTTTGTTTGTGTATAGGAATGCTATTGATTTTTGGGTGTTGACTTTGTATCCGGCTACGCTGCTGAATTTGTCAATTAATTCCAGGAGTTTTCTTGTGGAGTTTTTGGGGTCCTCCATGTATTGTATCATGTCATCTGCAAATAGTGATAGTTTGACTTCTTCCTTTCCTATCCTTATTCCTTTTATTTCTCTCTCTTGTCTGATTGCTCTGGCTAGTGCTTCCAGAGCTATGTTGAATAGGAGTGGTGACAATGGACATCCTTGTCTTGTTCCTGACTTTAAAGTGAAAGTTTTCAGTTTACATCCATTTAGTATGATGTTGGCTGTTGGTTTGTTGTAGATGGCTTTGATCAGATTGAGGTAGAGGCCATCTATTCCTATTTTTTCTAATGTTTTTAACATGAATGTATGTTGGACTTTATCGAAAGCCTTCTCTGCATCTATTGAAATGATCATGTGGTTTTTGTCTTTGACTGTATTAATATAGTGTATTACATTAATTGATTTGTGAATATTGAACCATCCCTGCATTCCTGGAATGAATCCTGCTTGGTCGTGGTGTATAATTTTCCTTATGATTCGCTGTAATCTATTTGCGAGTATTTTGTTGAATATCTTTGCATTTATGTTCATTAGCGAGATTGGCCTGTAGCTCTCTTTCTTGGTTGGGTCTCTCTCTGGTTTTGGTATCAGTATAATACTTGCCTCCAGAAATGTGTTGGGGAGAGTTAGTTCCTTTTCGATTTCATTGAAGAGTTTGAGGAGTATTGTCATTAGCTCCTCTCTAAATGTTTTATAGAATTCTGCTGTGAATCCATCAGGGCCTGGGCTTTTCTTTGTTGTTAAGTTTTTATGACGTTTTCAATCTCATTAATTGATATTGAGTTATTCATGATTTTTACATCTTTCTGATTCAATTTTGGCAATGTGTACCTTTCTAGGAATTTGTCCATTTCTTCTGTATTTTCTATCCTATGGGAATACAGATTTTCAAAGTAGGTATTAATGATCTTTTGTATTTCTTTTGGATCTGTAGTGACTTCCTCTTTTTCATTCCTTATTGCATGAATTTGAGATCTTTCCCTTCTTTTTTTGATAAAGTTGGATAGGGGTTTATCCATTTTATTTTCTCTTTCAAAGAACCAACTCTTTGATTCACTAATTTTTTGTATAGTTTTCTTCATCTCTATTGCATTAATTTCTGCCCTGAGTTTCATAATCTCCTCCCTTCTTTGGGCTCTTGGTTTGACTTGTTCCTCTTTTTCTAAGAGTTTGAGGTGTATCAATAGGTTATTTATTTGCTCTCTTTCTATTTTGTTCGTATATGATTTCATTGCTATACATTTCCCTCTGAGTAATGCTTTCATTGCATCCCACAGATTCCGATAGGTTGTACTTGCGTTTTCATTTATTTGTAGGTAATTTTTAATTTCTTCTTTAACTTCTTGTGTGACCCATTGGTTATTCAGTAGGTTGTTGTCTAATTTCCACGTGTTTATGTGGTTTTTGGAGTTCTCTTTGTCATTAATTTCCCATTTTATTGCACTGTGGTCCGATAAAATGCATGGGATAATTTGAATTCGTTTGCATTTAGGTAGATATGCTCTATGGGCTAGAATGTGATCTATTTTGGAGAAAGACCCATGTGCAGCTGAGAAAAATGTGTATTCTGGTGCTGTGGGGTGGAACACTCTGTATACATCTACTAAGTCCATTTGTTCACACTTTTGGTTCAGGTCTGTTATGTCTTTCCTGAGTTTCTGTCCGGTTGACCTGTCTCTTTGCGTCAGAGGGGTGTTTAGGTCCCCTATTACAATAGTGTTATTAGTTATTTGATTTTTTATGTCTGTCAAGATTTGACTTGTAAAGTTAGGTGCTCCATTGTTTGGTGCATGATGTTTAGGGTTGTTACCTCTTCCTATTGTAGCTTTCCCCTAACTAGTATGCAGTGGCCTTCTTTATCTCTTTTGATTGTTTTTGGTTTGAAGTTTACATTGTTTGCAAACATAATAGCTACCCCTGCTTTTTTCTGGGGACCTGTTGCATGGAGAATTGTTTTCCAACCTTTAACTTTCAACCTGTGGATTTCCTTTTGAGTAAAATGTGTTTCACGTATACAGCATATCGTTGGATTGTGTTCCTTAATCCAGTCTTCCAATCTTTTCCTTTTGACTTTTGAGTTGAGGCCATTTACATTAATGGTTATCATGGTTATATGTTGGCTTATTCTAGTCATGTTATTTACTTGAAGTTTTCCTTCTTTTGCTGACTGTTTAATTATTTGTTCTGTTTAGGGAGTTATTTCTATCACTGTTCTTGGGATTGTGGTCTCTTTTTTCTCTGTCTAGAATATCTTTTAGTGCTTTTTCCAATGTTGGTTTGGCACTCATGAAGTTCTTCAGTTGTTCTTTGTCGTGGAAATATTTTATTTCTCCATTGAATTTGAGGGATAATTTTGCAGGATACATCAGTCTGGGTTGGAAGTTGTTTTGTCTTAGAATCTGTAGTATCTCGCTCCAAGGTCTTCTTGATTTCATGGTTTCCATTGAGAAGTCTGCTGTGATTCTGATGGGCTTTCCTTTATAGGTGATCTGTTTCATTTCTCTAGCAGCTTTTAATATTGTGTTCTTTTGCTGGATATCTGGGATCTTGACTATTATATGCCTGTGTGTGTTTTTCTTTGGGTTATGGATCATTGGGGCTCTATATCCCTCAATTAACTGAACTTCAGTATCTTTTACCTTGTTTGGGAAATTTTCTGCTATTATTTCTCCAAATATTCTTTTTATATCGTTTGTGAGATCTCCTGCTCTTTCACACACTCCTATAATTCGAATATTGTTACGTTTTGCCTCATCTTGGAGCTGTTGGATTGACTTTTCTTGTGTCTTTGATGATATCATGAGATTCTTCCTTTCACGCTCATAAGCTACCATGCTGTCTTCAAGTTCTGAAATTCTATCTTTGGTTTCATTTAAACGGTTGTGCATGCTTTCAGCATTAGTTTTCAAATCCTGGCATTCCCTTTGGACCAGTTTCATTCTTGGTAATTCATTCCTAAATTGCTCTTGTAACATTTCCATTTGTTTCCTATTTTCTTCTAATCTTTTGTCTATTTCTTCTGTGTGTGAATGGAACATTTCTTCCATCATTGTTTTCAGCTGGTTTTTTTGTCTGAGAAATCATTGCAGGTATGTGGCTTCTTTCTGCTTTAAGCTCTTTTATGGCCTGTTGGAGTTGTTTCGTTTCAGATGCAATCATTTCGTAAATTGCAGGTATGTGGCTTCCTGGTTCCACTGTATCCTCGCATTCAAAACTTGTTCTGGGTGGGGTTGAGTTTTGAGACTGCATTTTGTTCCTCTGTTTTCCCATTTTTGGGTATCAGATTTAAAATGTGGAGCTATAAATTCCCCAGGCAGTTCAGCAGGCAAAGGTCTGCTGCAGAGGCTGCTGCAATGATTCCTTCTCTTTGGAAGAATGTCCCTTAAGCTTCTGCTGAGATTTCCATTTCTACTCCCTACCCCGAGACCTGGCTGGGGCATATAAATAGCTTGCCACCCCATGGGCCTTGCAGACAGGCCACTCAGGTGTTTCTCCCTGGGTGGAACTCCTTCCCCCTTCACAAATCCCGTCGGGGCGCCTAGCTTGCTCTTCCTACCCTGGAGATCCTGCAGTCCTTAAAGCTGCTTTGATGTCACTCGCTGGGCAGAGCTTCTTCCCGACTCAGGAAAAACCGGTTAGAGCGCCCACTCAACTCACCCTGGGATCATGCAGACAGGAATGCCGTTCAGATGTATCTCCCTGGATCGAGCTTTTTCCTGACTCAGAAATCCTGCCGACCGCAGCTGCTACAGTTCGTGCGGCACGGGCTGTGGTGGCGGGGCTCTGAGCAGGATCCCGGACCACTGCACAGATTGGCGCAATCTGTCCCAGTAGCGCGTTCTCTGAGTTTACTCTGCTCCACTGCCTCCAACAAATCCTGGTTACAGCCGCCTCCGAGCCGATCGGGTTCAGGAGCTGGAGGCGTCCGTCGTGCCACAATCGCTCTCTCGGCTGTATGCAATTTGAGCCGAGCTGTGGCCCAAGCGCAGCACAGATCCCTCGGGTGCCCAGCTCTCAGGATCTGCCCATTTCTCGCCGCCCGGCTTGTCCAGCCGGCCCTTTAATGCTCAGGCCACGGAGAGCAACCCGATCAGTTGGAATTTTGCATCCATGGACCGTGCACCTGCGTGCAAAGGATCGGTCTCTGGGAGAGTTTCCCTCTGCCGCTCACCTGGTCGCCATCTTCCTGATGTTAATCGCCAAGTATATTTTTTAAAAAATTATTTTGCTTATTAAAGAATTGTGGTAAAATTCATTTGGCATAAACAGTTTAATGTGATCTTTTTGCTGTTTACTCTTTTGTATTACGAATTCAGTAATTTACTTCAATTCAGTTTTATACTATGTCTTTGTGTTTTCTGGCAAAAATAACTGGTTTCTTTTAAAATATGCCTCACTGGAAAGGTGAAAAATTTAATTAGATACATAAAATATGTAAGTATATATTTATGTTAGTTTGTATGCATACACATTAAATAACTATTTTATATGTAACTTTGAGCACAGTATGCATTATATAATGCAGTTTGCAATGTTATTATTAAAGGAGAAAATACTCTTGAAACTTACTTTTTGCTTTGGAATCCTGTCTTCTCGAATTTGACATATTCCAGTATTCACTAAGCCCGTAGTCTTGCTTTCACTAATTTAATTTCCCTGCAGATCAAGGTAGAAGCCAAAATACCTTCCAATGACACCAGATACAGATTTAAAATTACATCAAATCCAATGACTACCTTGAGCACAACTCAGCTGCCTTGATGAACTCAGTCCTGTGGGCTATGTGAGGCCATGACAAAATGGTGTGTTATATAGTTATACAAGACAATTGAAAGAATTACAAACGTCTGCTGTGGATTGGCTATTATGTAATACAAAGTTTTCTGTCTAGGAAATGGTGTTAGGATGAAGTAAAAGAAGGTCTTTAGTTTTACAACATGCTTATACAGTACTGATGGTGACAGCGTGATTATGTCAAAAGGTCATTTTAAGATGGTCTGTTCAAATGTACACATGGGGTATGTGTTTACTTATTTAAAGATGTGTAACACAGCTCATTATTATGTTTAATCTTTTTTCATGGGTGTGTCACACTAAATCTATTTCTTCAAAACAAATTGCTTTCAGGTATAATGTTCACGTTCAGTTCATTAATTGGATAAAGTGGACCTTGACAGATCAATGTTGAATGAGTTTTTTTAAGCTGACAACATTAGTTCAGGTTTCTGCTCCTGAGATTAAAAACCAAGTAAATGAAATAGTCAAATGACTAAAGAAAGCTTATTAACTGGTTTTAATTTCTGATTTTTTTTTCAGCCAAAACTTTTCTTTACAGAATCCATGGGCACCGCCTACATCAAGAATCTAGGGAAGAACATTAAACTCAGGTAAGTACAAAACAGGCTGACTTGACAGCCTGCCATCAGCAGCAGGTAGCAGTTATCTCTCAATACTGAATCAGGGGTTCTTTGAAGCAGACACAAAATCTCAGCATCACTGAAACCCTTCAAGGGCAGGGATAAAGTTAGGAATCGGGTCTCCAGAAAATATACGCAAAACCAATAATAAGTAAGTGAGTACATCCCCACTGGACTATCCCAGTGGTGAGGGGGACTCCTCTCCTAACAGCGTGGTCCTAACCAATGGCAATGGCAGCACTACTAATAAGTTTCTGCATACATTATGACCTTTCATACAGGTTTGTCTTTGTACAGCATGGAATTTTCTTCCTAGTACATTCTACTCTCTCCCATGACGAAGAGAAACCATGTAATCCTCTTGGTTTTAACTTTCATGTTATTTCTTGGAAGCTTTCTCTGATTCCTGTGTATAATGGGAATCACACTTGCCCTGTGTGAGACAGACCTGCTCTGTGGAAGCCTTTCCCTCTGTGTTCACCTTCTCACCTCTTTCCTATGGAACTATGAACCCCTACAGGGTTAATTGTTGCATCCCTAGTGCCAGCCTTGCCTATGGCATATTAATAAATGAAAGAAACTATAGAATTGGAAACCAGTTCTTTACATGATATGAGTTCTAATTTGTGAAGATGACAAAGATTCACAAGGAAAGATCAATAGATTTCTGATCTCCATCAATAGATTTTCTGATCTCCAAACTCAGAAAAATAGAATACTTCTCAGTATTCTAAATGTTTCTGTACATCTCTTTGCAAAAGTTTTCACGTTCTGAGTCACTTTTTTTGAAACTTTTGCCTGTGATATATTATGGATGACAGAAAGGGAAGATTTTGAAATTTGAATTGTACCTATGATTTACACTTTTGTGAAATCTTACAAAAGAGCAATAACAGAATAAGAAAGAAATGTAAATCATTTCTGCCTAGCACATCTTCTCAGGGTTCAGTTACATGACACATATTTAGACTTAGGGAGGGCTGGCTGCATAATTTGCAGGTATAATAAAATAAAAAGAGCCTCATTAAAAAGAAGAGACACACTATTAAAGCTCTTTTCTGTATCGATAGTTTATTCATTATAAAAAAAGTTGATAGATAAATAACAAAAATTTACAAGTTACACAAAAATAGTTTGGTTTCACATTTTTATACTATGAAATAAATAATACTGCTTTACTAATGTGATAGTTTCACTATGAAATTCTTTAGCCTATATTTTTGTAACATTATTTTTTGAATCAACATTTTATCTCAATTGATTTATTTGAAAGTAGCATCAGTTGCTCCTGACAAATGCAAGACCATAAAGAATCTTTGTAGTAATCTCAAAATTGTAGAGTGATGTTTCTGGTGGTAGGAATTTCAGTAAAGTTGTAACAAATTTTAAGGTGCTATAGCAACATTGGGATGTATTTCCAATCTAATACTTCAACACATAAATTTTGGGAAGGTTCAACTTGGTTCTCATGAATTACTTCTTCAAAAAATATGCTTGATGAAAATCATTTGCTTTTATGTTTGAATTTAATTTAAAGTATTAAGTTTTCACAATGGCATGTTAGCCTGTCTTCTAAGATTTCGCACAATTCATGGAGGTTTTACAAGGGAGCAGTAGTGAATTCATAATTTCTTTACAATTCAGAATGCCCATTTATGTACCCTGTCAGTATATCTTTAAGTATAAGTGGCTATGAGTCAGCAATTGAGGGAACAAAGACTGCTTCCCAAGCAGCCTGAGTTTCAGAAATACACTCATTTGCCCATCAGGGGTTAGTTACAAGAAAGAAACTCAGACATAAAGTTATTGAGATTTTTTATACACTGGCATCAAATCACTGCACCATTCACAGAGCTCCTCTAGAAAAGGTGATCCTATGTGACAGCCCAGGCCCAAACTGAAGAAACCAGCTTTGGACTGAGATTTCAGAATGCAAAAGTAATTCCTCTCTCTAGATGCGGAAAAAGAGCCCTGATACAGATGAGGACACAGAGATGAGAAAATTAAAACCAAGATGTCAATTCCTGTTGCCTTGCCAATTGTGGGGAGGGAAAGCATGCAGGGAGCAAGTGTTCCTGAGCTCAGAGTTGGGGTACAGCCAAGAACACCAAATACACTGCACATTCCTGTCATCTTGTCTAGTGAAACTGTATATGATGCATAATTTTTTGTTTTTACTTTTTATTCTCTTTAATGGCTTGATTAATCTTACATTCTTATATCTGGTAATCTGAGCGACTCCACTGAAGATCAAAATACATAAAATAACAACCACTGGTAATCCCTATCGTTTTCTCTTGAAACCCTGTATCATTCTTATTGTTTTGCTTTGCTTTGTTTTTGCCTATGTTGTTGGTCTTTTACTATTGTTCTTTTATTCTCTTTAAAAATAAAAACTACATTGCACAAGCCAAAACCTATTGCCTGGAATTCTCTTCCTCCAGGACACAAACTTACAACTCACTGGTAAAGTATAATCCAAGTAATGGATCAGAAAGTGTTCAGCTTGCATAGCTGTCCTCTGGGAAGGATGTGGTGCATGGCTCAGTACAAAGTATTCATGAAATCAAATTTTGCGCCTACATGCTCCCAGTTTCTCACAGAATTTCACCTAAACTTTGAGTTTTGTCTCCTCATTTAAATTCTACATCAGCAAGGATATGAATGTATTTTGTAGCATTGTGTTCTTACTAGAGGAGCAACACAAACACTGTCCCCAAACAGTCAGTGGAGAATCTGACTGCCCCAGCGCCCAGGCTTCCTGAGAATCCAGCTCTGCTGCCCAGCATACTGGGGAGGGGAGAGTCTTAGCCTTTACTGAACAGACAGGAGAGGCACAGTGTTAAAAGACAAAGATGACTGTGTACAGAATAAAACAAGAAAGCAGAAGCGAGGGTTCAATTTCATGTCAACATGTGAGTATAGAAGCGAGCAGACCCCTGTTTGTTCGGAACCCAAAACAAAAAGTACTAAAGTAGACAAGTGTGTGCTGATTTCTTATTGTTCTTTATTGCAACATTTTATGATAAAATATGGATTTTTCAGAAGATAAAGCTCATGAACCAATATGATATCCACAGGTAGAGACATTTAGCCACAAAGTAGGTGAAAATTTCTCTCATCTATTTTGCAAATCTCTGAGACTGCGCTGAATTTAATGATGCTGGGACAACACTGTACTTTGTACTTTGCAAACAGGAGCCTCCTTGCTTCTATATACAGGTGTTAACATGAAATTGAACCCTCACTTCTGCTTTCTTGTTTATTCTGCACACATTCATCTCTGTCTTTAAATAGTACACCTCACCTATTTGTTCCGTAAAGTTAAGACTCTCCCCTCCCCAGTGCAGAGCAGATTCTCAGGAACCCTGGGCACTGGGGTCAGTCTGATCCTCCACTGACTGGTTGGGGACAGCTTCTGTTCTGTTCATCAAATGAAGACACAATATTATAAAACATACTCATTTCCTTGCTGATTTAGTATTAAAATGAGATGAGAAAAAAACATTAATTTTAAGTGAGATTTTGTGAGAATCTGGGAGCACGTGGGCACACAATTTGATTTCACTCTCAAGTTACTCCAGAGCATACACACCTTTAACTGTTACACAGCTCTGTTAAGAAGACAGAGGTACCAGAGGAAGTCACAGGACTGCAACTGGAGAGAAACTCTGAATTATTTATATTTAGGAAGGTCTGAAAATTAACGGAAGTGATAACTTTGGCACCAATTGAACAGTGGTTCAGTGGGGATGACCAATTCCTCGCTCATACAAAGGCAAAAGGGAAACATCTGCCTTCCTGTGAGCACCAACTTTGCTACTGAGCAGAGATAAGACCAAGGTAAAGGAGAGCTGAGCACAGCCACACAGTGCTGGGCATGTTAAGTCCCACATTTTCTCCTCACATTCAGACAAGGTTGGACTGGAAAGCCATCTTAGAAGCCATTGCCGACTGCCCCAGCTGGGTAGAACTTGGGCAAAATGAGAGAGGAAAGCCATCTTAGATAACTACCTCTACCTGAGGTCAGACTCCGGACATTTTCTGTAACCATCAGACAGAACACCAACACACTACGGCAACAAGTAGACACCCACACTAATACTCAGGCTCAGGGTAAGTGTGACTGTGACATAGTAAACCTCTCATGAGATCAGGAGAAAGACCTCAGCTCCTGACTCCTGGGCTACCAGACTGTGCTCTGGGAGTCCCTTGATGGATGAGTGGATACAGCAGCACAGAGGTGGTTTGCTTTAGTGGTAGGAATGAGCTCTTCACTGTCAGATTTTGTGGGTTTGAGTCTGAGAGTGCTCCTGTGAAGACAGCAAAAGGCTGAGTCCTTCTGACCCCTGAAACAAAGACAAACCCTGTACTTACCGTTCTGGGGCTTGCTCCGCGCCATTCAGAGGAAATATATCGGCACGGAGCTCCTAGCCCGCCAGGCCTGCAAAGCACAGTCTCCAAGTGCATGGAGCTTCAGCACAGGCTCTGGGCCTGAAGACAGATGGTGAAGAGGGAGATTCCACAGACAGGCAACTTCCCAGCTCTTTCATCCTCACCTTCAGAAGAAGTGAAATCCATAGGTGAAAGCTAGTCTCGCTGCTGGCTGGCCTGACCCAGTGTCCAGCCACAACCTAAGCTCAATCTCCTCCCTGTTCTCTCTGGCCTCGCTTAGTTGGAGCAAAGCACTGGAGCACTCTGGACTTCAAATATTGTCACATCCTTCTTTGCATTACTTTATTAGTGCGTGTTTATAATACATGAGGTTTAAATTCATCTTAGCAACTAGGTACATGTACATAAACCACTTTGGTTCCTTTTTAATCATTCCCCTCCCTGCCCACTTCTTTCCCTCCTTCTCACAATCTGCTCTCCCCAGTTTTATTATTTCACTGTTATTATCTTAGTTCACTTTATGACACACACTGCTTACATCCATGTGGGGATCTGGTACATGCACACTTAGAGATCTTTATTCTCCCACGCCCCATCTCATCCAAAAATAGACACCAGAAGTAACGGCATCATAGGAAGGGAGGAATAAGGGACAGAATTCATGGCTGTGAGTGTGCTTCTCTTTGTATGTGCCTGGGGCGCATATATGAGTACGTATTTACAGGTACAATGGTACCTTGGCTCATAAGCTTCATTTGTCCCGGCATTCTGAGGAAGACAGCCACACTGGCATTCCTGTCGGGAAGGTGACCCCCATTGTGTCAGTCACCCTGTGCAAAGTTTGAAAATGGAAGCACAAATTTACCAAATTGTTCCAGGACAGAACTGCTCATGAAACGAGGCCTTCGTGCGCTAGCTACTGCTTCTGCATCCGCAGGGTCTCGCCGGGCTGTCCCGCTCTCCCGCTCAGAGCGTGGTGCAGCAGGCTCTGCTGAACTGCCCCTAGTCCACTCACTGGGCTCTGCTGCCTCACGCGCCATTTCTATTCTCTTTCTTTCCTCCCACTTTCCTGCATCCCCTCTCCTGTCTTCTCTGTGTGTGCTGTTACCACTGGGGCCTGTTCTCTGATTTTCTTTCATTCTCCTTTGCATGTGTGTCTGTAACTGTGTGGAAGTGCTAGGCACTGTGTTCTTCTGTGGTGTGCCGCTCACTTTATCACACTCCCCACGCCGACGGTTACTTTGCGGTTCTCCTGACTGCGTGATTTTCCTGGCTGTTCGCTGGGATTTGGTCTCCCTGTGTCTTTTCCCTCTTTCCTTTTAAATTCTCTGTCTCATTTCTCAACCTCTCATTCTCTTCTCACGAACTGTCCAACCTTTTCTTCCTTCTTTTTTCCTGGTAAATAAATGTTGTCACTAACCCTTTTCTCTCTCATTTCTTTTTTATTCCTTAATTTTCTATTTTTTCTTTTTAAAATCTCATTTTCCTAGACAACCCTATGTTATTACTATTCTTTTACTAATATTCTCCTTAGTTAGTGAATCAGTAGAGGACACTACAAACAGATCTTAAATGATGTGTAGTTAACCATAGTCAGAGCCAAGGGAACATCACAGAGAGGAAGCCACTTGCAGAGACAGCCCTGCACAACAGTTGTAGAGATTCCAAATATTGTACAAGCTTCATAACATGAAAAAAGCAAATGTACAATGAATCTGAGAATATTCATAGCTCTTCAAAAGCTGCCCCCCCAGACACTGAAATGGATAAATTTCAAAATAAACAATTTTTAAAAACCTGGCAGAATTACCAAGATGATCAAAGCAGAGACAAATAAGAACTGAGTGAATAAGTTTCTAAAATGATAAATGATCTAAAAGAAAACATAAATAAGTGACTGAAGTGAAATGCAGAACATGATGAAATATTTCATCAAAGAGATACAGTGATGAAAGGGAATCAAACAAAATCTGAAAACGGAAAATCTCAATGAGTCAAAGCAAAAGCACAGGTATCAACAAGGAAGGTAAATCAGAATAAAGGATATCAGGTCTTGAAGATAAGGTGAATATCTGAGATCATCATTAATGATCATGGAAAGAAAAAATAGTGGAAAGATCATTTAGGAGTTTCTAGACAATTGTAAAAGATAAACACCTTAGAGTCATAAAAGTTGTGTTCAAATATAGTTCAATGGCATAAAATGTCTTTTCATTTGAAGCATTACAGAAAATTTCTCAAATTTAGGGAATGAGATGAATATCCAGGACAAGGAGACATAATGAACCCCAAACTGGAAAATTCTCTTTCCATGACATACTGTGGTCAAAATGACAGAAAATCAGAAAAAAATAATATTGAAAGAAACAGCACATCACTTATAAGAGCAAATCCATCTGAACAGTAGCACATTTTTCAACAGAAGCCGTAAGTGCCAGGGAGGCTTGAAGTGAAATTTTTCTAGTGCTGAAAAATATAAAGTGCCAAGCAAGGTTATTATATCCTGCATAGTTATTCTTCAAAATTGAAGGAGAAATAAAGGCCTTTAATGAGAAGGATGAACTGAAGAAACCCGTCACCAGTATGCTAGCGCTGCAGAAAACACGTACACGCCTGCTAAGAATTGGTGATAATAATAATCACCGCAAGGAGAAAGGAAGGAGCAAATCTCACAGGGAGAATAGTTAAGACGAACAGAGATGTTCCCTCCCTCTGACCAGTTCTGTTTGTCACAGCCATTGCTAATTTCCTATCACCTTGTTTTGACATTCCGTATCATTTTCATTGTTTTTGTATTGCTTTGCTTTTGTCTTTGTTGTTATTTTGTTATTGCTTTTTCTATTTAAAATAAAATTTTAGAAAAGAAAAACAGAAATGACTCAAACACTGAAAAACAACAAAATAACAGGAATCAGGACATGGTTTTTAGTAACAATACTTAATGTAAATAGTCTTGACTCTCCAAACAAAAGCCACAGACTAGCAGACTGGATCAAAAAGACCAGAAACCTTTCCGTGTTCGTGGCAGGAGACACTAGTCAGCTGTAAAGACACACAGACTGCGTGTTTATGCTGCTGAACTCCTGGCAACATTAGAAGGTGGTCTTCATACACTTGATACTCATATCATACAAAGTTGCCCTGTTTCTGTTTTGCAGGAATCTGTTCCTAATGCGATCACTTCATTATTTCTTGGCATTTTATTTTTTAGCATTCCATGGAAAACTACATCTATGTCAATAATAATTAGTTTACCCAAGTCATAGTAAATGGAGTTTATATGGCAAATTAGATACTTTGCAGCTTGGAAAAGTTAGAACAAAGGAAGAGAACTTTTCACAAAAGAGAATGAACTGAACCTAATTTGGATCCATAAGACACAAGAAAATTATCAACAAATCACTCTTACATCTGTGAACAAATATACTTCAGGGTGTGGCTATATATTCATTGCATAAAGGTACAGCAATAATCTATTATTAACATTATTTAAAATACTAATATATATTTTGGGGAAATGGTAAATTTTTATCTTCAACTATTTCCATCAGTAATTTTGAAGGTGGAATTTGAGTCACACATTGGGAATCTTCTCTTGGATTCTCCAGATAAACATCACTTTTGTTTCATTCTACACCTGAGATAAATGACTACTACAGAAACACAGATGAATCTTGGGCTTCTAATTTATGTTTAGGGTTTGAACAATGCAGAGTACCAACGTTAGGTGGAAATGATTTTTAAAAAGAAAAGACAAATGTATTTGTTTCCACAGACTATTTTTTAGAGTTGTTGGGAAGGAACTTCCACCAAAACTTGATCATTACTTTAAAAAAGATCACAGTACCTTTCAAACACCCTTACCATGTAGACCATAACTATGCTGAGGGCATTGCTGTCTGTCTTGCTCTTGGAGCCCCGTGGTAACTACACTGTCACTTGCTTATCTCAAATCATCCTCTTTCTAAATGGTTCCTTTACTATAAGATGTCCTGAAGTACTGAAATACAGTGTTGCATCTGTTTCTTGCCATAATAACCAAGGATTCAATCCACAGCCTTTGCTTTGCTCAATCCTGAAATGCAACCAACGTTTACCATCTTCCAGTCCCTCCCCCTCCCCCACTCCCTGCCTTACTGCCGATCTGATAGCAAAATGTCATTCTGAGCATTATCCCATACATTTCCCTGTCTCCTCCACATAGCACCTAACCATGTATGAATCATAGAAAGAGTTTGCTTATGGACACCGATTCATCTGGAAAGCCTTCTTTTTCTGTGAATAAAATATCATTGGTATTTTAAATACTACATGAAGTGTTTTGGAGCAAGTTGATCCCAGATCACTTACCATGCCAATCTGCATCAAGACCCCACTCCAGGTTTTTTTTCATTGGGCTGTACTTTATGTGTTTGCATAATGTGTTTTCCCAATGCCTCCTCTAAGGAAAAACATACCCTTAATTTCCTGAAGCATAACTTTGTCTCGGTGTTAAAGAAAGTGCAAGTGATGGATGAAGTTTATTAATATTACAGTCAATACCTACTTTGTCATTTTCATGCAAAATCCTCAAGGTCACGGATACATAGACCCTATTTTCAGATGAGAGGGCAGCATTTTTACTCATGGCAGATGGTTGAATTAGAAAGGTGTTTAATAAGGTGGCATGGGACAAAAACAAAGAGTAAAGGATTACTCCAAATTCCCCAACTGTGCCAGAATTTCAGTGCTGCAGATAGTATCATAAATAATTCATGGAAATAGTATCATAACTTCATCCATTCCATACCACTAAATCACTCTGGTCTCAAAATAAATTTCTAGTACTTTAAATGATGAGTCACTCTTAGGAATCAGGTGCACCCAACTGAACAGGCAATAACTTGTGACAGTTTCCAGTTGGTTTCACTGAGTCCCAGTTCTTCTACTATTTTCCCCAATATGATAGTCATATTTGACACCAGAATAATTTATCTTGGTAACATCCACTGTCTTTTGCTATATATTATGATAGATTCTCCCAACATGGTGTGCTTAGGGGGTATAATATTTATATGTAGATTTAATCATCTTTTTAGATTTTAAACTATAATAAATAACTTTAAATTTCACACATTATTTAATCTTTGTGACAATGGCTTCCTAGAGCACTAGGCTCACGTTCAGAATCATCTTGTGTAAACAAAGGTAGCATTCCTTTGTGATTATCGGTTCTTCACCCTTAATATCAAGCACAAGCATTTTAATTTCATTTAGTTGCATAAAATGCCTAAAACACCTTGCTGCTCTGTGGAACATTTACTCATATTCAAGTAAATTAAATTGACAGTGGCAAGGAAACCAAGTTTGTATAAATCCCTTACTTCAAGTTCATGACCACGGAGTAAATGCTCTGGGGCCAGAAATAATCACCTCCAGTATATGAAAAATACATCGTCTACTCTGAAGCATGACCTTATTTTATTATATCATTTCAGAGGAACTGCTTATGTTTGCCACAGCCTCATGTAAACATATTTTATTTTAATTTTCATTGATGTTACAACTACCAGCGATAGACACTTACTCACTTGCTCTTCTTTTCAGGAAATGAAAGAGCATGACCAACCCAGTACTCGCTGGGACTCAGAAGGACTCTTTCCTGAGCTCCCCAGCCTCTCCCCCAGCACCCACATCAAATATATTTCATAAATTAAAATAAAGCCTGCTGAAATCTATCTGACTGTGTTGCGCAATCCTACGTGGAAAGTTGGACGAATTGAGCTTCAAATATCTGCCTCCTCCTTTCCTCCCTTCAGAACACGTGGCACCAAACTTCTCCTACATGTCCTTCTTCATAAAATCGTATTACTATTAAATGTTTTAGTTATGATCACAGGCATCCAGAAACAGAATTGCCTTTTATATTTCCTGGAAAACAAATGCAGATATCCACTACAGGTTATCTTGAAATTTTCAAGAGGGGACTGTCAGAGTTTTACAGCCAACACCATGAACGGTGTCGTGAGGAGTGCCGGCAGCACGAAGAACGGAAGCAGGGGAATGATAGACGTATTTTCCATTATGGTGTTTCTGTGCTTAGCTTGAAAAGCCTAACTGACTTCCTCTGAGGAAAACTCATAGGGAGCATCACATCTTTTCGGATGTACCTGTTGGATGTGTAAAAGTCAGTCCTTATTTAGAGGGACTGTTGGTACTTTGCGTTTTAGCTTCAGGCTAGGTAAATTGGTACCCCGGTTGGGAGAAATGTCATAGTACACCCATTAAGCAAATTAAAAGTGATATGTTGTGGATAAATAAGTCTGTAATAGAAATAAAATAATGTTTTATCGTTCATTTTCAGTAAAAATATATTGTGAATACTTTCCATTTTTATTTTGGCATCATTTTTATTTAGGAAGCTCTGCAAAGGAATTAACTAAGAATGTTCACTATTTTGTGTTGGAAATATAGACAGATAAAAAATTTTCAGCCATTTTCTATGGAAACTATCAAAATATTTTTCTGAAAGTGTTTTTCAAGATGGGGTTGATAATGGAATTAAAGTAATAAATGCTAGAGTTATTTTCCAACTACCCATTAAAATAATTAAAACTATGTAGTACTATTCTTAAATCCCTGTATTAGCCAATGCTTTCTAAAGAGTCAGCTTGGGACTATTCCTTGGTTGATATTCTGAAACATAACAAACACTCATCTTTCCATTTTGATTGTAAACAAACATACAGTGTCCTTTGTGCCCAGACAATGAATGTTCCAGCATGTCCCAGCAATCATACCATTTCTGCAATTTAAGTGTATTTAAAATACTATACTTTCAGCAGAAAGTAAGGGCTCAAGGAAATTAATCTCATTTTGTTGTATAGGGTACTATAGAACATGTCTTCTGGGCATGAAGAATGCATTTTTTTAATCCAAAGAAAAAATTCATGATATAAAAAAGAATTACAAAGTGAATTCCTAATTTATATGGTTTACAGCAAACATACACACACACACACACACACACACACACACACACACACACACACATATATACACTCTATATTTTCCTTAAATAAATTGACATTATCATAAAGATATCTACATTCATTAGGGATATTGGCCTGTAGTTCTCTTTATCTGTTGGCTCCTTCTTTGGTTTTGGTGTCAGGGTGATGCTTGCTTCCAAGAACAGCTTTAGGAGAATTGCTTCCCTTTCAATTTCATTGAAGATTTTGAGGACTAGTAGTGTTAGATCTTTTCTAAAATATAGAACTCAGTTGTGTATCTATCAGGACCAGGGCTTTTCTTTGTTGGTAGGTTTTCTATTACATTCTCAATTTTTTTTTTTTTTTGGTACTGGGAATTGAACTCAGGACCTTGCACTTGCCAAGCAGGCACATGTGCCATTGAGTTATATCCCCGGCCTTGACATTCTCAATTTCATCGTCTATTATTTGGTTATATTTTCTTGATTTATCTTTGGAAATTCATATGTATCTAGGAATCTGTGCCATTCACCTGTGTTTTCAAATTAATTAGAGTAAATTTTCTCAAAGCAGGTATTGATGATCTTCTTGATTTCTGTAAGATATGTGATGATTTCACCCTTTCATTCCTAATCGCGTGAGCTAGAGGCTTTTCTTTCCTCTTTTTGATAAGGTTGGCTAAGGGTCTATCAATTTTATTTAATCTTTTGAAGAACAAACTCTGATTCATTGATTCTTTGTATTGTTTTCTTAGGATAAGTTGCAATAATATGTGCTGTGATCTTTTAAATTTCTTCTCTTGTAGGAGCTTTGGACTTTATTTGTTCTCCTTTTTCCAGAATTTTGAGATTCAACATGAACTTGTTTATTTTAGCTCATTCCATCTTTCTCATACGGGGGTTTATCACTGTCAATTTCCATCTTAGGGTTATCTCCACTGAGTTCCATAAGTTCTGAAATGCTCTCTTGGGCATTGTCATTTAGTTGTAGATACTGTTCAATTTCTACTTTAATTTCACCTGTGACCCATTGGTTCTTCAGTAGGGTGTTATTTAGTTTCCATGTTTTTACCGTTTCTTTCCCCATTGATTTCCAATTTAATAGACTTCTCTATAGAATGTATAAAGAGTGAAAAATGAAAGTGCCCTGGAAACAAATAGGTCAGTGTCTGTAGCCTTTATCAGACTATAGATGTAGATACACAGCTAGTTGAGAAGAAAGTCAAATAAAAGAAGAACAAGAAAATGTATACACTGTATTAGAAGTTAGGTATTTTTAATGAGCTGTGGGAAATTTACCATGGAGATAGAAAAATATAAACTCAGTGGAAACTTCTAAGTTTAGAGAATGAAGAGGAGATAATGAAATGCAAACAGGAGAGCTAATGTGTATTTAAGAAAGAAGCAAGTTTTGACATAAGAAGTTAAAAGTCATCACATACTTAAGAAAAAACACATAATTTTGCCTTGCAGTATGCATGGAGACATGTTAGAAAAGAGGCAAAGGCCAAGCTTATAATATGGGTAAATCCACTAATAGTAAATGGGGAAGATCAAAGGACACAAAGAGAGGAAAGACTGGCGTCAGATTCTTCCACTGGAAGAACCAACGAGACAAGGTTCTTTGTCTCAAGGTTATTTGAACCAATAAGACAAGATGAATGAAAATTGATTCAGGAATCTGAGCAAACTGATTACCAGAATACCAGGTTTGATACTAACCTTAAAACACATTTCTTTTTGCATCCATCAACCATTTGAAAGTCAAGTTTCAAGCAGGATAGGGACAATTAATTTTGTTATTGTTGATATTATAATAGTAACAACATTCAGTTGTCTACACCCAATGAACTGTGTCCTTTTCAAATGTGCCCTTCCATGGATTTTGACAATCGCACATTTGTAAGATAAATCACGTGAAATCTAAGCTTGTGTCTGATATACTTCATTTAATATTATGGTCTCAAAATAATGTCATTTACACAAGTAAACACATTTTCTAAAGTATAACTGATCTTTTTGTACATTTTTCATTTCATCATATTTGTATCTGAACTAAAATCATAAAAAGATAGTGAATCTTTTCTTCTAAGAATGCTATAAATTTAGACTTTATGTTTTAGAATAACTTCAGTAATAATTATCTATTATAAACTTGAAAGTGATAAGATACTAGACCTCATGTTTTTACCACTTACACATAAACAAAATAGTGACTATGGGAAGTAGTAGGTATGCTAATTATCTGACTGTGATGATAACACTAGGAAAGTTAAATGAGACATGATAAAAGCTCAATGCAGGGTTTCCACAAAAGCTATACATTTAAAGAAAAAAAAAAGATCATCCTCAAAAGATATTTTCAATCACCTATTTGAGGCACTGCTATTCACAGTAGGCAACGTGGGAAACACATTAAGTGTGATCAACAGAATGGTAGACACAAAAAATGCAGTTTATCCATAGGGTTTAATACTATGCAACCTTAAAAAAAAATAGAAATTCTGTCATTTGAGGTAATATAAATCAGTCTGTAATGCATTATGCTCAGTGATACAAACAAGACAAAAACAGATAAGCACTACATGTCCCCACTTACATATTCCATCTAAGACTGTTAGATGCATGGTAACAGGGAGGGCAACAATGGCTGCCGGGGCCTGTGAGGCAGACAAAGGACAGATGTTGTTCCAAGATGCAAAACTGCAGTGCATAAATTAGTAAATTCTGAAGACCTAATGTGCAATCACTATCTATTACATACTTGAAAGTAATAAGAGAATAGACCTCAAGTTTTTAACCACTTACACATAAACAAAACAGCGACTATGGGAGGTAGTAGACGTGCTGGTTATCTGACTGTGGAGATCACTTTTACATATAAAATGCAATACACTTTTAATACGAGTTACTACTTTTGTCAATCTTAGCTCCATAAAGCTGGAAAAATAGGGACACTTTTAGATAGAGAAATCAGTGATTCTAGGTGGGGTGAATAATTATCACATTGTTGAAACACCCATACATCTGCCATATTCCTTAGATATTCTATAGCATATGATACAACATCATGCAACAAATCATTGTTTAGTTTCACTTACATATGTCTACGTGATATGAAAAAGAGCATAAAGAATAAAAACAAGACCTTGGGCTCACCTGAAGGTTGGATGGACCCTTCTTATTTGTTTCAGTTCCTTGTATGAAGTTGGGTTAATGAGATACTCCTTACCATTTTCAAGTAAGCAAAGAATTTTTGTCAGATATTTCTCTTCCTAAAATTCTCCTCATCTGGATTGAAATCATAATTTGAACTACACATTTTTTTTGGAACCTCCCTTTAAACCACCTCCTCTGTTTTCTCTTCTTATGACACCCTCACACGGAAGACTTAATTGCTTCACGACCTGCATAAGTCACCAATCAAAGCCTAATGAGTTACTAACGTTTGGGTGAAGGCTTCCTCCAATGAAGGATGCACCTTGAATTTCAAGCAGGATGAAAGTTGGACAGCTGTGAAGTTTTGCTGTGTGATTTATAGAGCAAGGCCTCAGTAGTAGTAGGATGACTATGGCACTACTCCATTCCTGTCATTTTTCCTTGAGCTTATCACACCTTGTCATACTTCAGAATGAAGTCAAGGCAAAATTAAGGCACTCCTCATCAGTTAAATACTCTGAGGAAAACACGCAAAGATGTTTCTGGTTTCAGCTTATGTTCTTGATCTCCAGTATCTACAGGACCTATTTCTTCTCACAGCCCCTAGTATGTTCTTGACTTTCAAATTCCATAAACTTTATTATTTTTAACGTATCCTTCTGTCCTTATACTCCCCAACACCCCCTATAATTCCTCAGTATTATTTTCACCGTGCTTTCCTATCTATAGATCCACAACTTTGCCCACCTTTTCTGTTTAGTCTCTAGTTTCGTAGGTAAGATTTATCTGTTCCAACAAGAGGTCATGGTGTCCTCTTGTCTAAAAGAGATGATAACCCTAGTGATAACACTTTCCTTACCTGCACTGTTGACTTTACTTTGTGTGCTATTTGCCCAGAACACAAACTAGATTTCAATTCTTACAAGTCTGAACGAACGCCCAATCGTTTCATATTTTTCACTTTGGGGCAAAGTGAAACAGCAACGATAAAGTCTTCCCGCAAGTTGTTGTCCATGTTGTGGCTTTTCCTATTCGTTCTTGAACCCCTTTCAAGCAGCCGTCAAATCTACCAAAGAGGAAAACATGAAAACCCTCAGCACGTCTATTTTCCTACTTTCCATCGTAAATTCTTTGCTGGTGAATAACTCCATCTCCATCCTCCCTAGATTACTTTCTGGCTTTTAGGTCACCTTGGTTCTTTTTCCTTTTTTCTCCATCTTCCTCCCCCTCTTCCCCCCTCTCCTCCCTGGTTTTCCTTTATTCAGCCTCTTTCCATTGTTTTTCTGTCCTTCCTCATCTTTCTGATGCCTGAATAATGAAATTGTTTGAGATTTAATTAATAAAACCCTTCAAGCTGTACTAAGCTGTTCCTCTCATGTGTGCTCCCCCTTCAATTTCTACGTAACGATGACCCTAAATCAAATCTGCAGCCCAAACTCCGGACTCATCTCTCTTGTTATTCACACAACAGCTCGACTTTGTTGTCTAAAGTTATTTCAACCTTAATGGGTGTCAAGGTGAACCCTTAATCTTCTTCTTCATTCTACTCTATTTGCTCTTCCCATCTGGTAAATGTTCAGTCCTTACTTCCAGTTGTTCAGCTCTAAGTATTTCAAATCGTTTTTAATTATCACCCCCTGCAGGTTCAGCTCTAGGCCATCAATAGCACGTCTATCACAAATCGGTATCTATTCCTTATACATTTACTGTGAATATGAAGAAAAGAACTCCCTTCATCTACTATCCCTGACCACAGCAGTCTCCTCACGGGCTTCCCTGCCTTTGTGTTGGTTTAACCTTTAGGTGACTACCTGCAGTTCTTTTTTTTTAACAGAGCAACAATAGCGACCCTGTGATTCAAACCGCATCATTCTGCTCTAAACTCTCCATATCGCTCTGAATGCAAGTCACCACAGTTGCTTCGAGGCTTACACAACCTGCTGTTAGGCGCCCTGTAAACTTTTTCTCATATTTTCTGGATTTCTTCCCATGCTCATTTTGCCTGAGCCACCTCTGTCTTCACCTTAAGTATCAGCTCATCACGGTGCTTCCCGCGGCAGTGTTGGTTTTCTCTTCCTGGAATGCGTACTGCATACACCTCCCTGCTTCCCTGCTCAGCGCGGCCTTTCCCAAATGCCCTTTCTAAAGTGGGACGCTGCTACAGAAGTGCTGTAATTGTTCCCTGGCTCGTTCTTCATGTTATCTAAAACC
This sequence comes from Dinomys branickii, assembly GCA_004027595.1. Classification (NCBI taxonomy): domain Eukaryota; kingdom Metazoa; phylum Chordata; class Mammalia; order Rodentia; family Dinomyidae; genus Dinomys; species Dinomys branickii. Next base: position 5,517 of record PVLD010022840.1, on the reverse strand, counting down.
CTTTGAAAAATCCTTCATTTCATGCATTTTCTCTAACTTCCTCCCAACATACTTCTTGGGTCATCCCAACACCATTATTCACTGGAAATGCGATTATAATGCAAGCCCATGGGCCATATTGCTGGTACGCTGAATGTCCATCTGCTTTTATTTTTATCTTTGCCCTCAGGTAAAGAACGGTCTGAATGGGCACCCACTGTGTTTACTGCTGGCCTGTTGACAATGTTCATTCAATATATACTAACCATCAGCCTTAGCACTGGTACAAATGCTCGCATTCTGCTCTGATATAAACAACAGATATGAGCAGTGAAGGACAGGAGGAGGTAAGGACAGCAGGGGAGTTACAGATCCTAAGTTCTGTCAAATTCCATATGGCCTTGTCTTCTGTAGATGGAAACCACAGTACAAACTCTAAACATTTCTGTTGGTTTACGCCCTGTACTGTCAATCCTATCTCATGTTTCTGTGAGAAAATAAATTTGTGGAACTTAAAAGAATGTAACTAAGGTTTCAATCAAAAGGAAAGCTAAATTAAAATGGAAATATAACATTCTCTTTTGACACCTCTAAGCTCAAAGGCAACATCACTTGCAAAGGGCAAAACAGTAATTTGAGTATAGTGTAAGCCTTGGGAAAGGCTAAGTACTTTACATACTCAAATCATGTACACAAAAGACATGTTTATCTTTGGCCAATGATTGCATGGTAGAAACAGATTAACTTGAAATGAAGAAACATACTCGTGGGCTTGTTTTCCAAAGATGGAAAACCTAAACCTGTGTTTTTTTTAGTTAGCAAGATTTTTGAGTCCTGTATTATTTTGGTTTTTTTTCTTCACCAGGTCTGCTAATTTTTGCCTGCTAATAATTTGTACATAGTTTGCTGACAGCTATTAAGTTTTGCATATGTGGCTGGTGTGAAATTCTAATAATTGCTCCCTCTTAGCATGACACTGACTTTGGGTAAATAAACTGCCATCTGTTTTAAGGTATGGAAAACAATGCATTGAAAATAAGTTATTTTTAAATTGTTACTACCCCAATAAAACTAAATTTGTCAATTTGCTGACAAAATATTGGTCATTATGTTTCGATCAGTGTTTTTGTCATCCTAAACAATAATATGGCCCAGAAAAGGAGTAGAATTATATGAGGAAACAACATTCCCTACACATTTGCAAAGAAAACCTCGATTATAAAAAAAAAAGTAAAGCAAAACTGAACAAAGGATAAAGGATTTCACCAAATGATAGATGAGGGAATTTATCAAGGAAAAGTGAGCATCGTGAACTGTTAAGGAAGAGCAAAAGTACATAAGGAAATCAGGAATTAAAATTCTGTTCCCCAAGGTACCTGCTTCAGATCACATCATTAATGGCCTTTGTTTTCAGGCTCTGATCCAGTGAGGTCAGCAGGGGACATAGGTGGGAGATTACAGAGAGAAGCAGGGTTAGAAATAATGGTTCCACTAACTCCATGATTTCTAATCCATGGTTGGTAGTCAGTGAGTCCCTCTGCTGAAGGTTATAGAAACTGTCACCATCAGCTACATTTTTTGTGTCCTAACATCGGCCATGCTGTGTTGCTAAATGCCTTTGACCTGTTTTCCATTGCCCCTGGGGCTATTCCACCAGATGTCATGGCTTTTCCCAGCCTTTTTAAAAATTATTTTCATTAAATAATGTTCAGTTACCTCTACTAATTCTGTCATCCATGTTTCTGCTGGGATTCTGCATGATGCAGTAACTGGCTCCAGCAGGGGCCCAGGGAAACAGAAATCTTCAATTGAAAATCTGGGTTTGTTTTGTTTATACAATTGATGGGTTCTCAGCCACTGCTAGAAAACTATAGAAATATCATCACCTATGGTCTGTAGTGCCATTAGAATTACTCAAATGATCACTGTTCATGGCATGGGGTGTAGAACAAGATTTTGAAGACAACATGGATTGTTTCTATAAATCACACAGTAGTGCACTGTTTAAATAGTGTTTTTCTTGCTGTTCCTCTCAAAATATATTAGATTGGAACACAGGGCTGCACATATTGTTTTCCAAAGCCTTACTATTGTGCATCTTATGATGGGCTGAGAAGTGGTTTGTGTCTTTTGATGAGAAAAAAAGATCATGTGCTTCCCTTTGGTAATGGCGACCTTCTGACCAGCCACCGTGCACAGCAGTTACCCAGGTGCCACACTTCAAAGCTGGGGATAAACTCTGCAATCTAAAGACTAGACCTCCATCAAGTGAGTGTGTGCAAAAGGCAGGAGGACTGGGTAACTACAACGCTTTTCACTCGGGAGACTTTACCAGTCATTTTGAGAAAATAACAAACACAAAAATTGCACCGTATGTAGCAGTTTCTGAGTATAGAAATGCAACTGGTCTGATGAAGTCTACTGGCAGTGAAGTAAGATTTCATGCATTTCATTACACAAAGTGAATTAATTTTTGCTTTTTAAAAGTTTTTTATCTAAAGATTGTGAAAGAAAAGACTCACCCTCCAACCCTCCCTCTTCACCAATAAACCTGCGGTGATGCGGATGTGCCAGAAAACAATTAGTCTCTGCCAAACACGTTTTGTCCTCTGACAACCCATGATGAGTGGCGATAAATATTGAAACAGAGGCATGTACTTAGAGTTAAACATTCCAATGACTTCCTGTGCTAGTTTGTAAAATTACTGGCCAAGAGGAAGCTGTATGATTGTGCCATAACATGTTATGTTATAAGAAATGATAAATTTAATATCATTGAGACAGAGTATTATTTGTTCCTCCTGTCCTCTCCAATAATCTAAAATTTAATGATTTCCAAGACCTGTTCAATTTCTCACCTTGTAGAAAGATGCTTCCACTCATTTTAATCCTCATCAGATATAACAGTTTAAAGTAGTCAGTCCTACACTGAAATCTTGACTTTAAATGCCAACAAATTCATAAATTTTAAGGGATTTTTAAATTGCCCATGCCCCTTTCCTCACATGAACAAAGAGAATTCCCTTAACATACTCTTGTTAGGTTCTTAAAAAATTGCATGTTTCTGAGAACACAAGGCAATGTATAGCACACCTTAAACACATTTCTTGGACTACAGCAAAGCCTATAGAACACTTGACGATGCTTTACCAAATAAAGTACTTAAAACAAAGCACATGGCAAAACAAGTCTATGTCACTGAATATTTACTGGTTGGTTTTTTGTCTATTTCAAAACCTAGTTTCTACCTCTTCTTCACATCTAATTTGGGGGTAACAGGTTCTTTCGTTGTCATGTGTCACATTTAATGTATTCTGAATCCCTACACTTTTGTGTCCCGGTGACACACAGAGCTCTCAATTTCCCTGCAGCGTCCTCAGTTGAAAGCTCTAGTTACACAGTGCCAGCCCTGTGCCAGTCCTGAGTTATACCGTGTGCCCTATAAATGTGTCAGACGCCACTGGTGCTGCCAGTGCCTTGACGACTAGTTATTTTCCTCTTTTCTTCGTACTTAGCCCTTGCTTCATACTTTTAAGTAATGTTGGCTCAGACTTCCTCACTTCAACCCATGGGATAAAGCAAGGTAATATTTAGTTTAATACCTCATTAAGGCACTTAATTACAATGCCAGGGTGTAAAAGTGTACAGATTTGTGACTTTTTAGCTTCCTGTGACATTCAAAGAAAGTGTTCAAAGTGTAACAAATTTTAGGTTGATGCAGCCATTCACTAATTTTTTTAAATAATTAACTAAGACACATTTATTCTTCAGAGCAAAAGAAGTTATCCTCGTTTCAGAATGGAAGCATGTAACACAGAAGACCTTTTATATGAGGCTTGAAATCTGGGGACTACCTATGCTGCTTTCCAAATTCTTACAATTTTGCTCTTACAGAAAAAAATGCGTCTTCAACCTCCAGTTATTTTCAAGGCTACTCCCCACCTCCACTCTCACACCCAGCACTGTGCGACTTTGCAAGTGATAAAAAGCTAAACGACAGAATCATAAATTCTAAAAATACAAAGGCTTTTAAAGGTCGTATTGCTTGAGATTTTATGTGTTGGTTGCATTCCTTCCACATCATATAAATTCGGCGTCGCTGACTGGGTACTGGGGAAGAATTTGTAATCAGCTCTGTGCTAGAAGCCACCCATTAGACGAATAGCTCCTTGCAGTTACTGTCAAACTCTGCTGCCTTGCAACTGGGACACAATTACCATAGTAATTAGCTTTTTAAATTTCTAAACATAATTTAAAATTTTTTCCAGTGTAAACAGAACTAAATAAACCATTGACAGTGAATTATTTTACGCTACAGAAAACTAAGATTTGTCCAAATCTTAAAATAATCAATTACTAATATGAAGATGGAAAAGACAAAAGATAAATGAAAAATATTGTTCTTTAAGAATTAAATTACAAGATCCGGGGAAGATGGCGACCAGGTGAGCAGGAAGGGAGCGAACCTCCTTAATAAACACCACCAGCTCGAGACAGACTTGGCGAGCGTGAATGCCGGGACCTCGGCTGGGAAGTTTAAACTGGGCGTATTTCTCTGAGATGCCGGGGGAGATGTGGTAGGGCAGACCAGGCTGCCGGGGCGAGACGTGGGAAAGTCCCAGACGCTGGGAGCCGGGGACGATTCCCGCGGGGAAGAAGCTGGGATCGGTCCAAGCTCAGTGGGAGCGCGGCCGCCTCGGGCCCTCCCGCCTCCCGAGCCGGTGCAGCCCCCCGGCGGCTCCCGACAGAGATCGGCTTGCTAGCGGCGGAGACGCCCGGCAATCCCACGTTTCGCGCGTGTCGGGCGAGCCACGTGGAGGGCCACAAACGCCGCCGGAAGCGGAGAGAAGGATTTGCTGGGCCCTAGCGCCCTGAGAGCACGGACGCCTCGATCCCTCCCGTCTCCCGAGAGGGTGCAGCCCCCCGGCGACTGCCAACAGAGATCGGCTTGTTGGCGGCGGAGACGCCCGGCGGTGCCACGTTTCGCGCGTGTCAGGCGAGCCGCGCGGGAGAGAGGGATTTGCTGGGTCCTGGCGCCCCGAGAATACAGACAGCTTGATCCCTCCCGCCCCCCCGACCCGGCGCAGCTCTCCGGCGACTCCCAACAGAGATCGGCTCTCTGGCGGCGGCAACGTCCAGCAGTCTCACGTTTCGTGCGCATCGGGCGAGCCGCGCAGAAAGCCCCAAAGGATAGACTGGCACCTTGGAACCTTCATGCCTGCAGGTACTCCAATAACTGGTGAGATATCAGCGCTCGCGATCAGATCACCGAGTGGGGGAGGAGATCCATCCCTATAACTGCAGGGAACCCTGGGAGGGTGGGGGAGCGGTCTTACACTCCTCACCCAGGTCACTAGGTAGGGAGTATCTAACCAATATCTGTACAGCCTTTTAAGCGGAACTCTCAGCAGAAAGCTTAAGGGACATTCTCCCAAAGAGAAGGAATCATTCGAGCAGCCTTTGCAGCTGACCTTCTCCTGCTGAACTGCCTTTGGAATTTATAGCTCCACATCTTGAATCTGATACCCAAAAATGGGA
>PVLD010022839.1:0-28548 GCA_004027595.1 Dinomys branickii | reverse complement strand
CTTTTTCTAAGAATTTGAGGTGTATCAATAGGTTATTTATTTGCTCTCTTTCTATTTTCTTTGTATATGATTTCATTGCTATAAATTTCCCTCTGAGGACTGCTTTCATTGCATCCCACAGATTCCGATAGGTTGTACTTGTGTTTTCATTTATTTGTAGGTAATTTTTAATTTCTTCTTTAACTTCTTGTGTGATCCACTGGTTATTCAGTAGGTTGTTGTCTAATTTCCACATGTTTATGTGGTTTTTGGAGTTCTCTTTGTCATTAATTTCCAATTTTATTGCACTGTGGTCTGATAATATGCATGGGATAATTTGAATTCTTTTGCATTTAGGTAGATATGCTCTATGGGCTAAAATGTGGTCTGTTTTGGAGAAAGACCCATGTGCAGCTGAGAAAAATGTGTATTCTGATACTGTGGGGTGGAACACTCTGTATGCCGATTGATTAACATTATTTGTTTCCTGCTTCCACCACATTAAGCCAGTCCTCATAAGTTCCCCATTTTGGAAGTAAAGCAGCTGCACCAGGGTGAGTCCAGGTTACAGCACACCTACACATCAGGTTGTTCTGACTCTCCAATGCATACTGAGATTATGAAAAGAAGACAGCAATATGTTCTAGAATGTCAATATAAAACTGGAAATGAACCAAATGTATGTAAATGAGCTGAGCTGACGAAGCATATTGACAAGTTTACCCCACTCTTGAAGTTGATCACTGAAATCTTGAGTTTGTTGCAAAGTAGAAAGCAACTCTCTTTGGAGTGCATCAATACCTAAAGTATTATTTTGATGGACTGCACCTTCAACATGTTTCTTGATGTGCTCCCATGGGTGGGAGGATTTATTATATCATGGGAGTGACACAAGAAGTGCTTCATACTGTAGTGATACTTGAGATTTGCTGTAACTGTAAGCTCTTCCTTTGATCCCCTAGCCACAGGACAGCAGTTTCTAGCACACTTATCTCTGTCTGTGGCTTAGTGTTTATATCTTATTCGATATTCGAGGTGCTATTGGCAATCTTGGTCCAATTGTTAATGAAATGCGCAGACCGCAGAATGTGCAAGAGGCCCTGGTGAGATTACTACACTAGCTATGAGCAAAACTAGGGACAAAATATCTGCCGTGGTCAGTCCCACCATGGACTAGGCTCAGTGCGGCAAATGATCAATGAGTTAAGGAGTGAAAAGGAGGCGGATGAGAACTGACAAATCTCTGTAAGATTAACAGGCAGCCAAATGTCTGGCGTTCACCCCATAATTATTACTGTTCTGGAAAGGAGCTCTCCGGGCATGATGCAGTGAGGCAGAACACAATTAGTACAAGTGAATGAACTGTTTTTCCATGACATCGTGCCAAGTGAAAACACATAGGGGTTATAAATACAAATTCCCATATTAACTACCTTGTTAAGATTATACGGTAGGATATGTTTGCCTTTATATCAAACGAATTCATTTTCTGCTCTGACTTTACCATCATTGTCTTACTTTTCTTTCAATGCTGGGACAAAATATCTGACACCTTAAATTAAGGTAAAAAGGGATTCAGTCTGTAATCAGCTGGCTCTAAGGCAGGGGGCATAGCACAGAAGCAACAGTTCAAGATGGTAGGATATAGCAAAAGCAACAAGAGCATAAAGGAGGAAAGCGAACCTCTTTTCCTTCCTTATACTGTATTTTGGGTATCTGTTCATGCCATCTCTGTACCCTCCTCCTCCACAGCCTCAGGATGTTTACAAAATAAGGATGCTGACCCCCTGCTCAGCTACACTTCTAATCTTCTCAAGTTGGCACAATGTATCAACCATTGCAATCATAAAAGGGAAGCCCAATTTCCAGAAAGTATGCTATACCGGTCCTGTTTTGCCTTCATAGAGAATTTGGGGTATTGGATTATTAAGCCAAATTCAGTTCAGTGAATAAACTCAGCAGGCTCAGAAGTTAAGGAGTCATCTGCTTGGCTTCTTTTTCGAAGGGGTGCCGGTATTCCTGTTTATTTCTTCCCAGATACTTCCTTCAGTGTGCCCAATCCATAAAGTCAACACTATATGTAAGTTTTTTCCATCCTAGCCTGTGTTAACATATTTGGCAGGGAGATCAAGCCCTTTCCTCAGAATGTGAGGAGTGAACCTTAACTACACAAAGAGGTAATTTGGGATGGTAAGAGTCTGTAAATGGCCCAGATATAGGGATTGACCCTAAGGTTGTCATAATCAATGTAGAATCTGTCAGTACCACCCGTTTTTGAGTCCTAGCTGTAAGGCAAGGGATTTTCTGGGTATTCACATGAGTACCACATAAAAGTGGATAGATAAGGTGAAAGATTTATACAACCTGAAGAGAAACTAGAGTATGAAAGTGGAGAGATAAAATGAGAGCTACCATCAGCAATGTCTGGTTCTTTTCACTCTGTTGTGACATATGCACCTGGAAATATATCTAGTCCTGGATGTATATTATCACTATCATGATAAATCTCAGGAAGATGACCTATCTAGGTAACAGGTCGCAAAAGAAGTGGATTTGGAACGTAGGTCCAAAACTCATCATCATAGCAGATCCAATACATACGGAAGCAGCCAACAAAGCCAGTTACACGAGTAAGATATTATCTGGTGTGGTTGGGAGCCACTGATGGGCTCTCGTTGGCCCAGCCTCCTGTGCGGTCACTTCAGTGTCTTCCTGTGAGATGATGTGGCCTGGACTCTCAGCATTCGGTGGTCTTGGTGCCCGGTTCATTGGAGGGTTGATGGATCTCTCTGGGTGCAGGGTGTTGGGTAGATGTACTGGTTGAAATTCTCCAATGGGTGAAGCATGCAACTGGCATCTTAATCAGTGAACATTTCTGTCTGATATAGCTTCACATTCCAGGATGACAAATACAGCCTCTCTCTATTCCCTGTCAACATATTAGCACATCTTTCTCCTCCTGTTATTGGTAACATGGAGCCTTAGCAGGCCCCAGGCCTTAAGACTCTCCATAGAACCTGTAGAAGATCAGTGTGTTGTTCCAGTGAAGCTGGGCAGGCATCATTTTTAAATCTGTGGCAGGATTTTAAAATTTAAAACCAAATGATACAAAATCTAATTTAGTCTGAGGAGGGACCTTTATACTCCTTTTTCTGTTTTTATAATTGTTCTTTATTTGTTAAACTGGCCCTTTCTACTATAGCTTGTAATTGTGGGTTACAAAGGAAGCCTGTAACATGCTGAATATGCCACAATTAGAAAAATTTTGGAGAGGCTTACTTCCATAGGTGGGGCGATTATCTCTCTTTATAATTTTGGGACCCTCATAGCTACAACAGTCAACGAAGTTGTTATCCATGGTAAGCCTTTTCTGAGTGGCAAGTAGCATGCATCATGTGATAATGTGTATCTACGCAGACATTACAAATTGTAATTTACCAAATGACAAAATATATGTAACGTCCATCTGCCTGATCACATTGGGTTCTTTGGTACCAGGAATCGAACGCAGGATCTAGTGCTTGCCAGGCAGGGCCTCCTGACCCAGAGGTATATCCCTGGCTCCTCATTGGCTTCTATACCCCATGGGTTGCTGTCCTCTTGAGGCCATGGTTGGGGTGCTTTCTGGAAGGAAGGACAGCCAATTATAAATTGTCTGGCTGCATTCTAGATAATTGAAATTCTGTCATAATGGCCTTGGAATCCTCATGAAAACATTCATGAGATCACTTCACTTTATCAGCAAAAGAAATATGAGCAATTAGGGAGGCAGTCCTAGGTCAAATGACCTTTTGTAAAGTAAGGAACATATTTAACAATAGAGAATTAAGAGCTGACTGAAAACTGGCAGTTTCTATTCTCTGTACCAAATAGATTGCATAAAATGAGTCACTAATAATGTTTGTGGATACTGTAGCAAAATATTTTATGACATTCAGGAGAGCATTAAGTTCTTATCAGTGAGCTGGAAGAGCAGGAGTAGTTCAGACATGTTGAAAATCCATACTCCAAATGGCCACTTTGCCACTTAAGAATTCATCTGTAAAGTAAACTTTGGCATTAGGTATTAGTTTGAGCGAAGTTATTTTGGGAATTATACAGACATTCCAACGAAAGAAATGGAACAATGGATCATTAAAATACTGATTATCTCTTTAGCCCAGAAATTCTGCAAATGCCACCTGGCAATAGATAGTCAATTATAAAGAATTAGAATATTGAGTCATATGTAAGGGTAATACACTTGTGTCAGGATCTCTGTCAGTCAATTGTCTGGTCCTTGTTTGACCTACAAGGACAATTTTTGCTATTTGTTAGGTATGAAGGTGTATAGTACTAATTAACTGACAAGGAAAATATGCCCACACAATGGGGAAAATTGTTTAACAAAGTATTGCCCAATTAAACCTGAGGGGTAATGAGGAGTCTACAGAAGAAATAAGTACAATAATGATCATAATTAACATGGCATATTTGATCATTGTGTGTCAGTTGTTCCACTAATTTAACTCCCTTTTGCCTCCTGTGTTAGTTACTTTTCTGTCCTTGCTGAGACAAAATACCTGAACTTAAGGAAAGACAGGCTAATTTAGTTCACAGTTTGTGGAGGTTTTAGTCCATAATCAGCTGGCTCCAAAGCAGAGTGGCACATGCAGAGGGTCAACAGTTCATGGTGGCAGAAGACAGCAAAGCAACAAGAGCAGAAAAGGGGAAGAGCAAGGCTCTTTTCCTACCTTCTAGTGCATGAAGGCTACCCACCATAGGGTGGATGTGGCACTCATAGCATCTCTGTGCCCTCCAGATTCAGGATGTTCTCAAAGTGAGGATCCTGACCCCTAGTGAGTGACTTAGTAAGACTCCTAAGCTTGTCAAGTTGACACAATGAATCAACTATTACAACATCCTGGACTCTAAAGAGCTGCTCCAGGATATGTTCTGTGCACCCCAGGATGTAAAACAACTGAGTTACTTAGTTAAGCTTCTAAACTTGTCAAGTTGACACAATATATCAACCACTACACCTCCATACTCAAAACTTGAGGAGATTTATATTAGGTGCAGCCCACAGTGCATTATACAAGTGATGTAATTGATAAGTAGTGATCCCTAATTTTGGCTGAATTCAATTTATATCACCTAATAATGGATGGAAATCACTTAAAGTTCTAAAGTGATTTGTCCTTATCTGTATTTCGTGGCCTCACCATTTTTTTAGACACTATGTTCCTAAATGCTGATAAAGACTAGATATTTCAACCTTACTGGGGTCTATACAAAGCTTCTGGTCAAGTAAACAGTTTTTTAGTTGAGTAAATATCTGGAGCACTATATCCCTGGAGGAAGGAGAAATAAGTATATAATCTGTGTGATGAATTATAGATACCTGCAGAAAAAGCTGTCTTGCAGGAGACAAGGCCTGTTACACAAAAAGCTGACATAGGGTTGGACTATTTGCCATCCCTTGTGGAAGCATATTCCTTTGGTATCTTTTCATAGGATTTTTAAAATTTAAACTAGACACAGAAAAGTTAAAATGTGGCTTGTCACTTGAAAATAATGAAATACTGAGAAAACAATCCTCGAGGTCTGTGACTATTAAGGCCCAATCTCAGAATATCACAATGAGTCTGGTGAGTCCAGGACACAAAGCCTGGGTAGGCTACAAGCATTCATTTGCCATTCAGACATCCTGTAGTACTCTTCATTTTCCTGACTTTTTAGGTTTAACAAAAACTGGTGTGTTCCAGGGGGTAACCGGTTGCTCAATGTGACCCTTTTGTAACTGTTCCATAATTAAATGGTCTACTTGTTTCAGTATCTCCTGTTTCTTTAGTGCACGCACGTGCATGCACATGCGTGTGTGTGTGTGTGTGTGTGTGTGTGTGTGTGTATGTGTTTTGCTATTTGGAATTGAACTCAGGACCTTGTGCTTGCCAAGCAAGGTGCTGTGATACTGAACTATATCCCTGGCCCAGCATCTTCTGTTTCAAGGGTCACTGGTTGATCCAGATTGGTGAGTCAGATTTCCAGATGGAAGGCACAGCCATTCTGGATGAAGTTCCAACAGCCCTGATCAAAAATGTGACTGACGACCTATTCTTGAATGACATATATTTTGTTTGGCCTCTATAGGTTGAATTTTGCCCTATAAATATTCTCATAATCCTCTTTCTTCCTGAAATCCAATTTTCTTATTATCTTTTCTCCTGGCGAAGTAGGAACATTGTTGCGAACTAATTTTTATTTCTGTAACAAATCTTGAATGCACTCATTGAAGAAAATAGGGTAAATATAAACAAAATAATCCTGTTTGCTGATCAGGCCCTTCATAGGAAAGGGGGAGTCTCTTTGTGGAGAGCTGAGTCCTACCAATGAAGTAGGAGAAGGCTGTCTGTGTCGTCTGGAAGGCCATTGTCCTGTAGAAATGATAGACATATCTGATCCAGTGTTAAGCTCTCAAAATATTTTCCGTGAATTCTGATTCTGCACAAACGTCTACCTCTGGTGACTCTCTTATTACAAAGTGTGTGCTTTGTGGTAATTTATTCACCTAATTTATCCCACTGATTTTCATGCCAATCTTGGATAAAGGGAGGTCTAACCAGAGGTGACAACTGTAGCTGTGCTACATATTCACCCTTATAAAAAGTTCAAATATCATTAGAGCAAACATTCTTGAATTTCCTCATCACTATCAGCATCAATTTTGCTGGAAATGATTGTGATTCCCTTTTTATTTAATGCGGCCTTACCAACAATTAATCCAAGAGTTCCAGTTGGGAGAGGCTCCCATACATCTGTGAGAAAAGGACCGGTCTTTCCCCGCAGCACGACAACTCCTTGGAAGGCAGGGAGATCAGTCCTGCACTCTGGCTTGTTCCCTCAGTGAGGGGCAACGTGTTCTGCTGGGTACACACTGGTGCTCCTTGAGCTGCTGACGAGTGGGAATGGAGTGATGTGTAGCCAGCCATCGTGGGCATCATTGGGTATCCCCATTTTCTGCTCAGCCCAAGGTGAGGTCATTGTTCTCTTTCCCTGAAGCAGGCTACTATCCTTTTGATATTTAGAACAACAGATTTTTGCCCACTGTTCTACCTTTTATATCTAGGGCACAGTTTTGATTTTTGTTGATAACTTCCTGCTGAATCAGTGTTATTCCTGGAAAATTATGTGAGGAAAACTTACAATTTTTTCTTTAATATTCTATTCTTCCTCATCCAAGGCATGTAACATTAACCCTGTTGTTGTGGGTTTGGCAGGAAATAGCTCCTCCCATCAAGGCTGAGTTGCAAGAAGTTGACCCAATATGTTGACACACTTTAACATAAGCCATGTTATCATTAGCCCACTACTGGATTAAGAGCTCACCTGCAACTGTAGTTTTGCAGGCTCATAAGCCAATTGTAGAACCAAGATATCTGCAGCTTGGGTATTAGGGACTTGTCCTTTTCCACCCTCTGGTAATCCAGCCACGAACTGAATCTGTGTTTCAGCAGGACCTTGTAAGATTTGAGTAAGGGAATGCACTGGAGATCCATCATCAGGAATTGTTGCCCAGGCTCAGCAAAGAATTTCAGTCATTTATGTATAAAGAACCACGGGATAGCAAGCCCGAGCATGTACATTTCCAAAGTTAGCTGCACTGGAGAGCATATGTAATGTAATTTTAGCATTAGCCTCTCTATGTTTTTCTCCAGCCTGTTGAATAACTCAAGGACTGCCTTTGAACCTCAAAATGTAGAAATTGAGCAGGTGACGAACATGTTTTAGCTAAATGATATACATCAAAATGAACCAACAGATAATGCTGTAATACATTTTCTAATAGATTGATACTATGTGGGCTTTGGACCACATTGTGATAATGCCTTGCTTTAGATAATTTAAAATTTTTAATTGAAAGGGAACAGGTACATTAATATTGTGATTGGGTTGTCAGGATTGCTAGTATTTCCTACAGAGAAAGACATAAGTGTGTGAAACTTTCTCTCTGGGTTGCTGTATTTTGTAAAAGTTTCGAAAATGAATAGTAGCTTCTCTGGGTGGTAAAATTGGTGCCTCCGGTAGAGGAAGCAGTGAAGCCTCTGGCGGAGGAGGCAGTAATATGTCCTCCTCCTCCATGTAATTGTGACCCTGCATTGGTCTGGAGGGTTTACAATGACAGAGAATCCACTGTATTTAAAAGATGTTCCAAATCAGAAAGCTATTTCGCTACTCTTGCTTTTCCAGAAGTTGAATCCTTTTTATATTTTAGAGCAGTATGTTCATCTTGTTTATCCCTAGAATGGAGTGGACAAAGCTCCAGGACATGAATGCCTCAGGGGAGATGGATTCACCATGCTGTTGGGCACATCTCGGTGAATCTCCTATACGATCCCAATTTTCTAAGATGATTCTGTCTGCCTGAGGGAACCTAGGGTTGAATTTAACAGTACTTGTAATATTTTAGTCACACTACTGGTTGGAGTTAGAGTCTTAGCTTGCTTTAGCAAGGCATGAAGCAACTGGATAGAATGCTGTTCCTCAAGTGTTAACTCTAGCCCCATTCTTAATCCCAGTTGAAAACCTACTGACATCGGTAATCACTTACCTCACTCTTCGGATGTGCCTGTTATTTGTCATGTGAAGTCCTATCCTCATTTTTGTTGTCCAGTGGCATCCATTCAGGGTGGCTTTCTCTTAGCAGCCTGTAATGTCCTACTTTGGGCATTAGTTAAAGGGGTCCAGGGCTAGGGAATAAAACATAGGCAGAACATCTATTTCCGTTACAAGAAGTATCAGGCTGGTCAAAGCCCAATGACAGGGTAGGACCTCAAGACATACTGTCTTTTGCTTTTATTAGGTGTACAGCTTGATTGAAGGGTGTGCTGATAGGCTGCAGGAAGAAATGGGGCGAGCTGCTCACATGGTCAAGGTTCAAGAATTGAGGTACAATGCACTATTGAAAAATCATGCAGAAACAGATCAGCATTAACTGGTACCCTGACTGTCTGATAGCTGTGATTACTGAGTTAGAATTTTCACAAGTCAAAGTCCTCAGCAGCAAAGTTATCTTGCCTTGAGATAAGAGAACATCAATGGCTCAGGCCATTTGTTTAAAGATTAACTGTCCCTAAGCTAGGTGGGTCCTTGCCACAAGGCTTGTAGGCCTAAGAAACACTCTCAAATTATTTTATGCCAATTTTATTAATATTAATTATTGCCTTTTGTACTATGTCAAGCTGGTTCTCAGCACTAGCTTCCAGGAATGATTTTAGTATTTTGTTACTCATTCCCTTTCAATTTTTTTTAAAGAACTTGAGGAGTATTGGAGTTAGACATCCCCTGGAGTTCTTGTGTAATTCCACAGTGAATATATCAGCATCTGGGGTTTTCATATCCAGTACATTTTTCTTTCACTGCTTAAATTATATTGCTTGCTATTGACTTATTCAGGATTTTTATATCTTCTTGGTTCACTTATGGAGACTCACATTTATCTAGGAATCCACTCAGTTCTCCAGTTTGTTAGAGAAAGGCCCGTGAAATACATGCCAGTAATTTAGATTTTGGTGGTGTCTATGTGATTACACATTTTTCATTCTTAGTCGTATAGATTTTGAAACTTTATTCTTTTTTTGGTAAGATTGCCTAAGGGGTTGTCTGTTCTGTTCATTCTTTCAAAGAGTCAACTCTCTGATATGACAGGTCTTTATATATTTTGATCCTAATTTCATTAATTTCTTCCCTGCTGTTTATAAATTACTCCCTTTTTTTGCATTTTTTTAAAGTAAAAGCACAAAAACATATTAACAAACAGACACAAAGTAGCATAAGAAATAGTACAATCAAAACTGATTTACAGACAAGGTGACATGGACTCAGCAATGGTTGTTGCTTTACCTATTGATATCTTCAAAGTGTATATTCATGAACACAGATATAGATATGCGAAATTGGTCAAACAATTAATCATCTCAACAACAGAAAAAAAAGAAAAAAAGAAACCGGAAAGCATTAACAAAGAGGCTCAAAGTAGTACAATAACAGTAAGATCAGAATTGAATTATAGACAAAGCAACAGAAAACCAACAATTGTTGCTGCTTTGCATATTGATATCTTCGAAGTGTGTGCTCAGGATAACACATACAGACATACAAGATTGATCGAATAACCCGTCATCAGCTATTCCTTAGCATTAAGTGATATAATGCAATAGTAGAACCATGTTAGCCCTCCTGCACATATGTATATACATATATACATACATACATCTTTGCCTCTTTCTTTTGTCCTTTCCCTCGTCCCATCTGTTCTTTGCTTTTGAACAGATTTCCTTCATATATCTTAGTTTATATTCCCCTTCTGGGCATTTTCTCAGAAGATCTGAAAACATCATATCACTCTGATATATGTGCACCCATGTTTACAGCAGCACAATTTGTAATAGCTAAAATGGGGAAGCAACCCAAGTGTCCATCCACAGAAGACTGGCTTAAATCACTGTGGCATTTTTATATAATGGAATATTATTCAGCTATAAAGGAAGACAGTTTTGGGGACTTTGTAGGCAAATGGTCAAAATTGGAGTCCATACTCATGAGTGAAATAAATCGGTGGTACATGAGCAGGCAACGTATTGTACCAGTGGTGTAAATTACTCCCTTGTATTAGCTCAGGATTCGAACTTTTCTTGCCTTTTTGGACCTTGATATTCATCATGGTTATGGATTTAAACTATTTTTGTTTTGTTCAGTGTGGGCACTCACAGCTATAAATTTACCTCTGAGGACCCCTTTCATTGTGTCTCATAAGTTTGGGTATGCTGTATTGTCATTATCATTTGCTTTAGGAACTAATTACTTCCCCAATTTCAAGTATGACCCATTTATTATCCCTGAGAATATTGCTTAATTTCCAAGCATTTCCTAATTCCTATTGTTTCTTTTGACAATGATTTCAAGATTCATTATGCTACAATCTGATAATATGCATGGGATAATTTCAATTCTTTTGCCTTTAATAAGCATGCCTTGTGGTTAGTAAGTGCCCTCTTTTGGACGGAGTTCCTCATGTTACTGAGAAGATATGTGTCTTGTTTCGTGGGTGGAACACGCTATTAAAACAATTTGTTCTAATATTTGGTTCAAGTCTAATATTTTTATGTTAAATGTGATTCTTGTTTATAGCACACCACTGGGCTTTGTTTCTTGCTCCATTCTGTCAATGTATGTCTTTGATTGGAGAATTGAGACCACTCACCTTGAGAGTTATTTCTCAAAGGTAGTGACTTGTTCATCCCATTGAACTATTTACTTTTCCTGGTACCCTTTTGTGCCTTCTATTTGGTTGCTGTGCATGCTGTATTCATTCTTGTATACCTTCAGGCACTGTTTACATCAATATCTTTTCCTAGGATCTCCTGGCAACGTTTTGGCATTCTGATATTTGGTCATGTATTTCTTTACGTGCTTTTTTTCATGGAAATACCTTATTTCTCCATCAATTCTGAAAGATTGTTTTGCACATGTCAGTCTCGGCGGAAAGTCATTTTCTTTTAGGAAATGACTTCAACCCTAATTTTCTGGCATTTAAATACTGTGGAGAGATGTCTGCTTTAAGTGTAGTTGATTTACCTTTATAAGTAATTTTCTGCTTTCCTCTAAAACGCTTCTGTACTTGTGTTAGACTTCTTGGATTTTCACTGTGATGTGCCATGGAGAGATTCTTTTCTGACTGGGGCTATTTCAGGTTCTGTTCTCCTCACTTATCTATATGTTGAACTCTTTCCCCATATTTGGCAACTGTTATGCTATTCTTTCTGTAAACAGCTCTTTTAATTCATACTGTTGTCTTATAATATTTTTACCAATTCCAATTAGTTTTGTCTTCTTTGCACCATCTATCAGCTGCTGGATCCACTTTTACATTCTTTTGTTGTTTTTAAGGTATCTCTGAATAATTGCTCACCAACATTGGCCCTGTCTTCTAGTTCTTACACTCTGTCCCAACGCCGATCACTTCTGCTGCCCGTACTTTCAGTGGAACTTTCAATCACCTGAATTTAAGTGGTACCTTTTCATTTGCTCTTATATTTTCTAAACTGGTAATATATGTTTGCATTGTCTTACTTAGCTATGATAGCTTTTTATTTGTGTCTTCTGTAAATTCATTGATTCATCAGGTCCATTTTCTCTCTAGTTATATCTTCTCTTATTTTGGTGAGCACCTTATTAATCTGATTTTTCTTCTTGTGTCCTCTGTGATTCTTTTGAATAATTTGGCTGGTGGATATTGATTTCCACTCCACTGATGCCCCATAGATCGTCTTTGGGAGTTTTGGGAGATATATTTTGCCTTTTCTTCTCATGTTTCTATTGCAGTTTTCCGTGTTGTTTTATATTTTGTGCTGAGGTTTGTGGGTTTATTATAGTGGAAGACTTGTTCATATGGAGGCTTCTTTATTTAGTGTCTGTTTTTCCCTAAGAAACAATTGTGATGTACTCTGGAAAAGGGTCAGTCTAGGCTTCCCATCTGACCCAAAGTCCAACCACCTCTGTTTACACCACAGTAGAAGCTACAGTTTATTTGGCCAGACAACCAGTTTTCTAGGAAGGAGTCATAGTATTGTTAATAACACAAAGGCAGTGCAGATACTGGCATACAGTGCTGGAGTCCAGCTCTGACCTTGGGAACATGAGTGAGGAGAGGCAATGAACCAAAGAAGGGGTCGGGAGGACTGGTGAAGGTAACCAGCGGTTTTGTTTATTGAGCAAAGCACTTAAGTACAAGTTTGTCAGGCAGGCTGCCAGACCCTTGCCCTAGATTCAACTCCAAGGTTCCTGCTTCTGTTACAGTGGTTGCTGAGGTATATAACCACCCATTCATGGCCACTGCCTTTACATATTGCTGTCCCACAATTCAGCCCATTACTCTTCTTCTTACAAGGAAGTTGTACCCACTGCCATGGGGAGGTCTTGTCCTCGCCCATTCCGGTGCCCAACAATACAGAAAAAATAAATTAATACAAACAACTCTGCCCCGTTGGCATTAGCAATAAAATCAGGAACAATAACATCAAAGAGAAACTGGATATTTACATAGCATAAGAACTAATAATATATCATCCTTAACCATAGAAAATATCTGTAATCAGAGTATAAACCAAATATTCATACACATTAATATCTTCAAGCACAAAACTATGCCTCCACTAAAAATAGAGCAATATTTGAGAGAAACCAAATATTCATACACATTAATATCTATAAATGCAAAACTATGCCTCCACTAAAAATACAGCAATACTCAAGAGTAATAGCATAGAATCAACTGTCTAAAGATGCGTAAATCTTGCTTGATATATATTAGTAAAAACAAGGGAGCGGGGAAGCAGACAATGAAAAAAGTAGTATTTGAAAACGTTTCCGTGAAGGTGTGGAGAGAAAAGTGACATAAAGTATCCTACTGAGGAGTACCAGGAAATTAGTAGTACTGATTAAAATTAACAGATGAGAGAAACAAGAAAAAGCAGAACAAACAAAGACTGGAGAAATAAACAAAGCCAAAGAGAAAATAAAAAGAAAAATCTCCAAAAGGAAAAAGGAAACAAAAAAAGAGACAACTTCAAACTTCTGAAATCCAAGGAAGGAAAAATAAATTTCAAAAATTGAGACTTCTCCCTCCCCCCAATTTTCTCTGTATTTTTGAATGAATGGTTTGTTCAGCATAGGCTTGGAATCCCTCCAGTCACAATTTTCTTGGCCTAATTTTACAGCTTGTGGCTTTCTGAGGTCTAGCCCTGGTTTCAGAGGCCCCTCTGTCCCCACAATCCCAAGTGTGCCAACCATCCAACCCAAGAGATGTCCTTGCTTATGTTGGTGGATGGAAAAAACAATAATATCACTGATCTCTGCTGGATGTAGGCAATTGGCTGAGGCTCAGCCTCATCATAATGCCAGCACTTTCCAATCTAGCCACCTCTGAAAGGCACACTGACTATGCCTGTTTTCTCATGATAGCAGGCAGGCACCTTGTCCTTCCAGTCTGAGTTTAAACTTGTCAGGGAGCACATGTCTATTCTGTATCCTTCTGTGGCTCTCTCCCAGGGCTGTCTCTCATCCAGTCTCTGTGGGAGGATGAGGCTGGGAACCCTGAAATGGAGTTGTTTCATAATTGTTCTGCAGCTAAGTGTTAAGCATTAAACCCGTTCTGCAAATGTCACCTGATGAAACACTCCCTGGGAATATGCCAGGTACTGCATCATGTTTCTTCTCCAACTCTAGCCTGCCATGAAGAAGATATTTTCTATGGAAACCCTATGCTGTTCTTTGCCCATCTTCTTCTTGTTGAAGTTTACAACAGCTCTGGAGTTTTCTTGGCAATAGTGCTGCTGCTCAGGTCCATGCTTCCTCCCTGGATCTCATCTTTTCTCCGTGGGTGTGGACCTCATCCATAACCATGTTTTTGGGTGCCTCAGCTGTCCTGGAGAAAAGGAAATACAGAGCTGGCTGAGAGTTGGTGGGTAGCTTGGTAGGGATTGGGGTCTACAGGCATACAGTTAGTTGGGGGCGAATAAGTGGCTCCATCCATTTGCAGGGCTCCATCAAGTCCACAGGTAGTTTAGCTTCGTCTCATCTGAAGCAACATATTTGCCCCAAAAAGTGAGATGAAAATGCTTTTACAGTTATGGGAACACTTCAGTCTGTGTATCTGGTTAGTAATATCCCTTAGTTATTGGGTACTGCTCAGGTTCACAATCTCCCAAGTGAGTGTGTGGTGAAGGCCAAGTAAAAAGAGGCAAATGGAACGATTTCAGGGCTCCAGGAGGATCAAAGCCCTCTCACAGAATTCGAAGTTCTCTCAGGGTAAGACCAAGCCCTTCTCTGGGTGGCACATATTTATTTAGTTATCAGAAGAAGGGAGGCTAGTACTCAAAAGGTCGGAAGCACTTAAGGACTCCTCCAAGTAAGGCATTCGGTTAATCCTCAGTAAGGATTTAGTTCATCCACCCGAGTGAGATGTGTGAGGCTACAGACGTTACCTGGTCGAGATGGACCCAGGTGTCCTTGGCTGTCACCTTGTCTTATCCTTTGAGGTTTTCTGCCTTCAACCATCATTTCAGACCTTAGTAGGAACTCACAGTGCTTCATTTAATATGAACTCACCATGTATTTGCAGACAAGGGGCCTAGGCTTCTGACAGATTCACAAGTGAACAAAAAAGTGAACTGATTAAAGTCCTGTTCAGGTCTGCTGTGTAGTGGTATCCATCACCTGGGCATATACCAATACCAAATAACCACTTCAGTTCTAACATGCAATCATCAAAGGATCGAATAGTTCAACAACTGTGGCACTAGTTGGCAGTAACAGCACACAGTTTATCTTCATACACACACTCATGTAAAATATATTGCACAAAACAAGCATTTTTGCCTTGTCAACACGACTAGAGTCATCAACCTGTATAGCATACCACAGAAAATCACTAATCCTGTCTAAGAGTTAAGCTTCTTTACACGCTGCTATTTTGTCATTTGTCTACTTATGGTGCTCATCCAAAGAGGAAAAATTGCCATCTTTTGAACTGTAGCCTCTCCTAAAAGTTCATTACAGATATTCTTAGTAGTAGTCAGGATCAGCTCTTCACAAAAAGTAAAGATTTTCTTAGCTTTAACAATATAGTTATCCATTAAGAAGGGTGCCCTTAGTATGGAAACATTTGATAAAGTGATAGCTTTTAACAATTGCTTCTGTTCTTAATGGTCACCCTTCTCTCTTATGAAAACCTTCAAAGGCTTGCTTTTTGATTGGTCATCTCCATATGGTGAAGCAGTTTGGAAGTTTGGATAGATTCACTGCATAGCCACTCACTACATGTTATATGACGTGATGTTGAAGACTGTGAATGACTTGTTGCAATGAGCCCATAATTGAAGTAAGATTCTTGCTATTTTCTTCTAAATGGATTTTCATTTTGTTGGCAGCCTCTTAGTCTTCTGCTGTCTCATCATTGTGTTCTTCCCAACTTCCAAAGAAGCTCTCCAGTGATGTTTGCTTTTCCTCCTCTTGGCTAAGGCTAGCTGTTGAGCTTAGCCTTAGCCTTAGCAAACCTGTCAGAGGAGAGGCATGGATGGAAGTGGAAAATAAAATAATGAGCAAGTTACATGTGAACTAAAATAAATGTCAGATCCTGAATCAAAGCCTGCTAACCAGATACAGCTACACAATTGAAGTTCCTCAACTCACTGGCCACTGTAAGGCTGCCATCAGTTGCAGCTTGTCATTTGCTACTCACTTGTAATACATATCTGCAATTAATCTATTAGTATATGGGCAGTCACGCCTCTTTACTAATGTTTGTCTGTATTTGTAGGTGTTTCCCGGGGCTAGTATCACCACCTCAGCTCCACCAAAACTCGTCAGGGATCAGCTTCTATTTTGGGTGCACCCTAGATCTGTTGAATGCCTGTTTTACAGTACAGCTCATGCCCCCATGAGAATGTAAGGCTCTCATCATCTGACAGGAGGCAGAGCTCAGATAGTAAGATAAGTGATGGGAAGTGGTTGTAAATACAGATGGTGTTTTGCTTGCTCATCTCCTGCTGTTCACCCTGGTTTCTAACACACCATAAACTAGTATTGGTTCATGGCCCCAACACTGGGGACCCCTGCAGCAGATGATTTTGAAAGCTCTTCTGAGTTCAGCATGGGGCTGCATGCTTGTAGTCTCACCACTGTGGGAGTATGTAGCATGAGGATTGCAAGTTCAACGCAAGCATGAGCAGTTCAGTAACTTACCAAAATCTTGTCTAAAAACTTTTCTCAAAAAAATTGTAAAGGGCTTCAAATTTATATCAGTGCAAATGCCATGTGTTCAGTCCCTGTTGCAACATCAACATAACCAGCAATGACAGTCCCCTTCAGCAGATGCTGTTAGACTCAGGAGAAAAGAAATTGAGTATTACAAAGTAACAAAGAAAGTGACTCAATTATGTTCTAGGATTTATAGAGGGGAGAAAGTGTAAACATCAACTTAGGATATTTAGCTGAAATATTTCTAAATAAAGGGTTCAAAGTACACACTACCTCCTTATTGCTCATTATAAAATATGAGAAGACAGAGATGAATAAAGAAGATAGTGTTAAACAAAAGAGTGCCAGGACCTAAAGATTTGGATAATTCTCATCATACACATATTGCAGTTAGTCAGAAAGTGTATTCTGAGGAGAATTCCAGGTCTGGCTGGGGAATCTCTTTATAAAGAGATATTGGGTGTGATTCATGGATCCAGAGAGCTATCTCAACTGAAACCAGGAGTACAGATAGGCATAGAACAGCAGAAACATTGTCACCCTGAATCGAAACACAAAGAGATGGAACACAATTAAGGAGGCCTGTTGAACTTTAGTTTTACAGGAGAAGAAATAGAGCTATTGGGCTGTCAACCCACATGGCTCCTAAACATGAAGAAGAGAAGCTAGCTCTTAGCTAGGGACTAGAGAGAGACGGGAAAGAGTGCAATAGGACAGACTCTTGAGAGGTTGTACTGACAGTATTTGTACCTAAAATCCACACTCGCCACACTCATGCAATCCCAGCACTCAGGAGGCTGAGGCAGGAGGATCACTGCAAGTCTGAAGCCAGTCTGGGCTACAAAGTGAGTTTAAGGCCAGCCTGAACTGCCTACCAAGATCCTGTCTCAAAAAAATTTGTTTCTTCTTATGTGTTGCCAGCAGGTTTTGCTGCAGGCTGAGAGATCAAAGGAACACTGTGAGAGTGAACAAGCGATTGGGGCTGGGGCGGCTACTACATTTCAGACCCTGACTTGCTCCCAGTATTATTATACCTTGTTGATGTGCTTCATCTTGGCATTGCTCATTACTATGGGCTTCCAACAACATGGCTCCATCTGGCCCCAAGTCTCCCTAATCACAAGGTGTGGGACACCGCTGAGAGACCTGTGGTCTGCATCCATCTCGTACAGCTGAAAGACCTGCGGTTGGCATCCATTTTGTAAACTACCAGCCATCTTGAGAGTTAAGTTCCAATTTCTATATATGGTCAGTTTCCTGTAGTTTCTATATATGGTTAGTTTCCTGCGACTTCCATAGATGGTCAATGTCCTGTTAATTATGTAATATCGCCTAGTGCTCTGACCACCCTCGTGTGATATTTGAACCTCCCTCCATTGCCTAGTTACCCACTGATGTGAATCCCCACTCCCACATGTATATAAGCCCAAGGTTTCCGCTCAATAAACAAGATTGATCAGACTCCTGTCTTGTCTCCATTTCTTGTGTCTTGTGTCTCTTTAGTCCCATCCCCCCTCTAGAGTCTCCATTGACTACCCGCGGGTTGGGACAAGTGGCGCCCAACGTGGGGCTCGAGTACGGGGGATTCAGTGAGGACAGCTGTTCAGAAGTCGCGCGTCTGCCTCTGACAAGACTGGAGAAAGAAGAGGATCGGTCCGACGCAGGAGCCTGCTGCATCTGACGCACCTCGGTAAGAACAGCGCATAATGGGACAAGAAATGAGTAAACATGAAATGTTTGTTGAAGGTTTAGAAAAAGCTCTAAAGGCACGAGGAGTAAAGGTTAAGTATAAACAGTTATATGAATTTTTTGATTATATTAATGAAGTTTGTCCTTGGTTTCCTATTGAGGGCACAATCAGTTCAAAGAGATGAAAAATATTTGGTGATGCACTTAAGGCTTACTATACAGCTTTTGGGCTGGAAAAAATTCCGGTAACTGGTTTTTCATATTGGAATTTAATTGATGAAATTTTATCTCAAAAGAATTTTGATGATACAATTGCTAATGTGGTTGAAAAAGGCAAAACTATTTTACAAGAAAATATTCAAAATGAGGCTTTAGAACAACTAGCAATTCAGAATACGCCTTTGTTCTGACATTGAAACTGCTTATCAGCAAGGTCTTGCTGTGGCTGCTGCTCTGCAAGGGTATACAGTCCGGCAATTCTTATTGCAACAAAATAGAAGCAAATGTTTTACTTGTGGAGAAATTGGTCATTTTGCCAAAAACTATAACAAAGTTTCTATTGACAGCTCTAAAACAAAGACACCAGAAATCTGTCCTAGATGCAAAAAAGGAATACACTGGTCTAAAGAGTGTAAATCAAAACGAGATATTGAAGGCAAAGAATTAACTCTGATTCAGGGAAATGGAAATCGGGGCCAGCCCCAGACCCCGATACCCAAACCCAGACAAATTTATGGGGCGCTCAATTTTGTTCCACAAACCAACAATTCATCACAAAGCAACAACAATCCATTTCAAATCTCTGCAGAGCCACAACAGAAAGCGCAGGTTTAGACCTCAGTTCCACCACCCACACAGTATTAACATCTAAAATGGGGGTTCAGGCTCTCCCTACAGGAATTTCTGGACCTCTACCAGAGGGTACTTTTGGCCTCATAATAGGGCGTAGTAGTTCTACTCTTAATGGACTACAACTGTTCCTAGGAATTATAGATAATGATTATACATGTGAAATAAAGGTTATGGCATTTTCTCCTAAATTTATTAATACTATACAAACAGGACAGAGGTTTGCACAATTGTTACTTCTGCCTCTAATCCAGACACCTAATAAAATTATCTCACAACAGAGAAGTAATAAAGGATTTGGCTCGTCAGATGTATTTTGGGCAAAAGTTTTTTCTGCACATAAACCTCTCATGACACTATGGTTAGAAGGTAAAGAGTTTTCTGGGTTAATTGATACAGGAGCAGCTTAAAGCTGGCCATATAATTCCTAGTAATTCACCTTGGAATACTCCTATTTTTGTCATAAAAAAATCAGGTAAATGGCGATTGTTACAAGATCTCAGAGCAATAAATAAAACCATGATGTTAATGGGAGCTTTCCAACCAGGTCTTCCTTCACCTGTTGCTATACCTTTAAATTATTTCAAAATCATTATAGATTTAAAGGATTGTTTTTTCACCATACCTTTACATCCTGATGATCAAAAACGATTTGCTTTCAGCCTGCTTGCTACTAAATTTAATGAACCCATGAAAAGATTCCAATGGTGTGTTCTTCCACAAGGCATGGCAAATAGTCCTACTCTGTGTCAATCCTCTGTTGCTTCAGGTATACAGCCTATAAGAGATCATTGGCCAGATATTTATATCATTCATTATATGGACGATGTATTGATGGCTGGACAAAATGGTGGCAAGGTACTTCAATGTTATGAAGAATTACGGTCTGCTTTACCTGATAAAGGATTACAAATTGCACCTGATAAAGTTCAACTTACAGATCCATATACATATTTAGGTTTTCAAATAAAAGGATCACAGGTTTTTTCACAAAAATTGGAATTAAGATTAGATAAACTTAAAACTTTAAATGATTTTCAAATCTTCTTGGGGATAGTAATTGGCTTATGCCTTATTTAAAGCTCTCTAAAAGTCAATTAAAACCTCTCTATGACATCTTACATGGAGATGCCAACCCCACATCTCCTCGTATACTTACACCTGAGGGTAGACAAGCTATACATATAGTAGAACAAGCCATTTTGTCTCAAACAGTTACATTTATGGATTATGATAAACCTTTACAATATATTATATGCAATACACAATTATCCCCAACTGCTGTTTTTTGGCAAACGGCACCTTTAATGTGGATTCATTTACCTATTACAACTAAAAGAGTTATTGAGCCATATTATAAAATGATATCTGATCTTATAATTCTGGAAAGAGAACAAAGAAGATGTTATTTTGGTAAAGAACCAGATATCATTATACAACCTTACACTAAAGATCAAATTAATTGGCTTATGCAAACTACTGAGTTTTGACCTATTGCTTTGGCCTCCTATATGGGCCTTTTGGATAATCATTATCCTCCAAACAAACTTATTGATTTTGCTAATAAACATAAATATGTTTTTCCTAAAGTTACTACAGTTCATCCATTAAAAGATGCATTGTTAATATTTACTGATGGTTCTTCTACAGGCATAGCTGCCTATGTTTGCCAAAATCCAGATCAAACAGTACAATTTCAAACAAATAACACCTCTGCTCAACTGACAGAATTACATGCTGTTACTGCTGTTTTTTCTGACTTTCCTAATCAATCATTTAATATTTATACAGACAGTGCTTGCATCGCACATTCTGTTCCCCTACTTGAGACTACTGGTCAAATAAAAAATGTTTCCAATACTGGAAAACTATTTCGACATTTACAAATGTTTATTACCAAGAGAAAACATCCTTTTTTCAATGGACATTTACGTGCTCATTCTGAATTGCCAGGACCTGTGGTCAATGGCAATCATAAAGCTGATTTAGCAACTCACTTACATGCTGTTCATCTATTGGTTGCTATCACTTCTAATGATACTGATAAAGTTGCCTTGGCACAAAAAAGTCATCAATTACATCACCTAAATGCATAAAATCTCTGACATTTACATAATATTATTAGAGAACAAGCTAGACAGATCGTTAAAAATTGTCCTTCTTGTGCCATACACCTTCCAACTCCCCATCTTGGAGTTAATCCTAGAGGTCTAATACCTAATGCATTGTGGCAAATGGATGTTACTCACATTCCTGAATTTGTTAATCTCAAATATGTTCATGTGATTATAGATACTGTTAGTGGTTTTATTTTTGCTCCTCTTCAATCTGGTGAAGCTACTAGACACGTGATTAGTCATATGCTTAATGCTTTATCTGTCCTGGGATATCCACAACAGATAAAGACGGATAACAGTCCACGTTATTCTAGTTCTACCTTTTCAAAATTCTGCAAACACCTTAATATTCAACACATTACAGGTACGCCTTATAGTCCTCAAGGTCAGGGAATGATAGAAAGAGTACATCTTTCCATAAAACTTACCATTGATAAAATAAAAACAGGGGAACAGTACCCCACAAGGGGGTCACCAAGAAATGTTCTTTCTCATGCTTTATTTATTCTCAATTTTTAAAATTTGGATGCCAATGGACAATAAGCAGCTTCTCACTTCTGGCATACCGAGACACAAAAAGAGTTTTCTTGTGTACTATGGAAAGACCCTATAACTAATTTGTGGCATGGGCCAGGTCCGGTCCTCATCTGGGGCCGAGGATCAGTATGTATGTACTCTAAAAAAATGAAATCTGCAAGATGGTTACCAGAAAGATTGGTAAAACAAATAGATCATAAACAACAAATACAAGACAAATTTAATGATGGTTCTGGGGATGAAGAATTGTCCTAAAGATATTATTAATACTTGGGATTATTGTATATGTATTGTTGAGGTATAATGACTTATTGCAAACTCATTTTTCATATTCATATTTATAAAAACAAGCATAAGACCGACTGTTAAAAATTGTTGAGAGTCTTGTTTGTGTCCTTGAGAACTAAGAAAACCCAAGAATTAAAATTCTGTTCAGCCAGAGAGCTCCTGGTAGATACAGAATGTTCCCAAGGATGAGCGGTCTGGCCAACTAGCTGTTCTCGCCTAATGGCTTTTAATGATTGTTTTGGGTATCAGGTTGGCAAGGACATAAACAATAAAATAATAAATTAGCATAAATAATTTTATAAATGTGTTCTAAACTCCAAACTCAAATTTGATACAAACAAAATTATATAACTGATCATATAACAAAAAGTTTAAGTATTCCTTTACAGCAAGCATTACAAACAGCTCTTTCAGATAATGGATTCCAAAACTTGGATTCTGACATTGGGAGTATTAATCACCCTGTGGCAACTTCCTGATAGTGGTCTTCGATCTTCCCCGTGGCAAGAAGGATTGGTAAAATGGAGTAGACAAGGAATGCAAGGTAAGTTGGCCAGACAGGGCATGTATGGTGCCCCATGTAACTGTGAGGGAGGTACTATTACAACCAAGCCTGAACAATATACCAGTTACACAGATTGCGGTAATAAAATATCTTATTGAACATACATGAGAACCATAAAAGGAATTTACATACAAAGCTGGAAATGTTATTACAAGCCTCCAGTGATACCCCATGGCCAACTAGGACTATGTCCTACAGAATGTATTACTTATTATACCACAATGCATTCTTCTTGTTATGAATCAGTACAAGAATGTACAGGAATAGATAATAATGTTTATTTTACAGCCATATTGCATCGCACTGCCACTGGTGCATTTGGAGATGACTGGTCTAATATTCCATGGATTTTGAAAAGCCATAAATATATTCAGGCTTCATGCTGCGGCACCCCAGGTAAACCGGTGTGGTGGAATAGGACTGCCCCGATACATATTTCTGATGGTGGCAGACTACAAGACAAAATTAGAGAAATTAATGTACAAAGACATATGGAGAATGTTATGAAACAGATCTCTTTAAAATCTGTAAAAACCAATCATCACACTCTAACATTTTCTGAATTACAAGAAATTGATATAAACATTCAAACCTCAGATATTCTAACGGCTACTTTAATGGCTCTTAATGTGTCTAATCCTGATTTAGGTAAAGAATGTTGGCTATGCATGACTCAAGGTACACTCATGCCTCTTGCTATTCCTTCAAATTTTACTATATATAATGTTCTAAACCCTAAACATCCTAATTGCACCTTAGGTTTACCTTTTAAAGTTCAACCTGTAGCTGTTAGGTTTACTTCCTGTATGCAAGGAAATTTTTATAACAAATATGCAATTGATGTTGGATTTGCTACTCTTACTGATTATACTCAAATAATTACTTATAGCTCTTCTATTTGCCTTTCAAGGGGACAAGTATTCATATGTGGAGGAAATCTAGCTTTTACCTTTTTACCTGATAATTGGACAGGATTATGTGTTATAGCTACCTTATTACCTGATATAGAAATCGTACGTGGGGATGAACCTATTCCCATTCCCAGCTTTGATTATGCTGTATGTCACCTTAAAAGAGTTAAAAGGGTTGTTCAATTTATTACTTTATTAGTAGGATTAGAAATTTCGGGAGCTCTAGTCACAGGTTCAGCAGGGGTAGGAGTTGCTGTGCCTTCCTTTAACAAACTCTCTAATCAAATAGTTGATGAGGTCCAAGCCTTGTCTAGCACTATTCAGGATATTCAAGATCAGATGGATTCCTTAGCAGAGGTAGTCCTCCAAAATAGAAGAGGATTAGATCTTTTAACTGCAGAACAGGGAGGGATTTGTTTGGCTTTACAGAAACGCTGTTGCTTCTATGTAAACAAGTCTGGCATCATTCAAGACAAGATAAAAGGGCTCCAAGAAGATATGGTAAAAAGACAAAGAGAGTTATTCGAAAATCCACTCTGGAGCGTATGGAACGGAATCCTACCCTATCTTCTCCCCCTATTGGGACCTCTAACTGTGTTCTTAGTGCTTCTTTTATTTGGACCCTGTATTTTAACAGATTGGTGGCTCTTATTAGACAACAATTCACTAACATGATGGATGCTATAGAGATGAAACATATTCAGGTCCACTATCACAGGCTTGCTACAGACCTCAAGAAAGCAAATCATAACAATGCTCAGTAAAATCAATGGGCTATTCTAGCTTTCTCATCTTGGTGCGCTGGACTGGATAGCCAGAGATGGTCAGCCAGAGCTCACATGTATTACCAACTACTGCCTAAGACAGGAACTAGGCCTTTTGCTGCTTTGCTTTCCAATGCCGGGTAAGGTACAAGTTGGTTCCACGTGAAAGCATCCTGACCTAAGATAGGCACAGTCCCCTCAAAGAGATTTGGTCTTTTAATAAATAAAATTATAAAGGGGGACCTGTGGGAGACCGCTGAGAGACCTGCGGTCGGCATCCATTTTGTAAATTACCAGCCATGTTGAAAGTTAAGTTCCAGTTTCCATGTATGGTCAGTTTCCTGTAGTTTCCATATATGGTCAATATCCTGTTAATTACGTAATATCGCCTGATGCTCTGACCACCCTCGCATGATATCTGGACCTCCCTCCGTTGCCTAGTTACCCGCTGACGTCAATCCCCACTCCCGCATGTATATAAGCGCAAGTTTTCCGCTCAATAAACGAGACTTGATCAGACTCCTGTCTTGTCTTCATTTCTTGTTTCCCTTGTCTCTTTTTCATCCCACTCCCCCTCTAGGGACTTCACTGACTCCCCGCAGGTCGGGACAATGGAGACACAGGGTTGCCAGATAATCCTGCTTTATAGCAGCCAGAAATCAAGATGTTTTTCATTAAAAGACGTAAATGTTGCCTCCATTTAAAAAAAAAAAGAATGTTCAAGCCAAACACAATGTACACATCTCTGCTCAAGACCTTGCCCTCCACACCCCCCACGAAAGCCTATCCCTCTCCCTGATGGACCTGCTAGCCCTTGCAAGGCCAGCTCTTCACACCATGGCTTTTTTGGACTACTGACTCTCCTCATGGCCTTGTTCTTCATCTTTGGATAACTTCAGTCCATATCATTTCTAGCCAGCAAGGGATTTTCAAGACTTCGAAATCCTACTGACAGCACATCAGACCCTGTGACCCTGCAACCCTGGATCACAACCTCATTTCCCATCAGCATCTCTGGGCTGCTTCCCTGCTAAGCACCCAGCTGAGGTCCCTGGCTCTTAACACTAATCTTCCACGCCCCATGATGATGTCAGCCTTTTGTTACCAAGACATCTCTGGACTTGACCCCTCTGCCTTAGCCCTTGTACAGCTGTTGGCAACGCAGAGAGCAGGCGCCACCTGTTCTCTGGACCCCTGTAATCATACACTGGGCTGCAAAACCAGCCCTGGTTCACGAGCCCTCCCCAAACCCTGTGTTCTCTGCTCCTAACCTTGGCTTGGGGACACTGTTGGACATCACCAGATCCCGGGCTAAATCTATGCCACCTCACTTCCACTAGGCCCTTGTGGCTCTTGCTACTACCAACCCACAACTGTCCCTGTGTGAGTCCTTGGCTACCCAATTCTCCCACGGTTAGCTAATAATGAGAATGATATGCAGAGTGTCCTCTACTGAGACTGTGTATGTGCTGGGCACTTTGCAAGATCTCATTTAATCAATTCTTTAAATTAGATTCTACATCCCCATTTATGTATGTAGAAAGTGGCAGTCATTCATCCTCAGGATAAAATGAAGTGTCTAAGACATGGAGTACACCTGTCTACTTGCTCCAAAGCTGCACTTTTCCCCTCTAGTTTGCTGAGCTGCTTTAGCCAGTGTCCTCCCCTGAATTCAGCCATTTCATGTTCATTCTCATTCTCACCCCCGCATTCTTTCTCCTTTCCTTTGTGTCTCTAACGCAGTAGTTCCTCCTTTCCGAGCTAACAGCCACACCATACCCATCATTGCCTCTGTTGTGTTCCCCGCCCACCTCTCACGATTCTTTAACTTCTCTCTCCAACACTTCTCTGCATTCCCTTCCCCCGATGCTTCCCCGCCACCCCCAGCCTGGAGCCCTGGGCTAGAAAACCCTTATCTTCTCTCTGCTGCCCCTTTCTGCTTGTCATCCTTTGTCGCGATCAACCTAGTAGTCCCTAAACTAATTCAAGGCAAGGTGTTAGTGGGTGATACTCCTTCTAAAGACTGTATTTGTTTTATGAATTGAAGCCTTTGAAACTTTCCTACAGAAAGAACATTCTTAGAAGTTTAAGGACAAGAATAGAAATAGAAACGGTTTTTGCATCTCTCATGGTATGGAGAGAGGGGGTCCCCAGTTTGATCACATACAAGGGACTCATTCCAGCTTCTCAGGCCATGGATCCCGATCTCCAAAACAATCCACTTGATGTAGGAATTATAGATCCGGTTTTTCAGCATAGGAAACTAAGGTTCAAGAAGGTTTAAAAACTTGCCCAGACTCATGCAGTTAAATACTACAATAAACTGGGGTTGAAACACAGCCCACCCCTGACTCCATAGCCTCTGGTATTTTTATAAAGCAACACAACTTTACTGAGGAGGCCAAGGTCCTATGATTGCAAGTGCCAATCTAGACCCACCAGGCAGAACCCCTCAACTTCCGAGTTCTACAAGTAATCTCAGGCCCTCCTTCCCCAGCTACCCTTCCAAGACAAAAGATGACCTTTTAAGAGTGTGGCTGGGGCTTGTCTCCCTGACATGTCCAGGTGGTACCTGATTCTTTTATTACCTGATTCTGGCAAGATCCATGGACGGGGGCCAAGAGATCGTGGCCTTACAGGTTGTGCGGGCTGTGAAGCCGTACCAAATGTGTGCTCAGCGCTATTATTTGGAAACATTTTTAATACGGTCCTAACATCTTACAATTCCACCTGCCAAAGGACTGAGAAGTTATTTCAAGATTCATTTAGCCCATATGCTGATGAAATTATCAGGAGCTATGATAGTCTTGTGTCCCGGCCCGCGGGTAGTCAACGAAGGCTCCTAAAGAGAGGGGGAGTGGGGTAATCTGAGACAAGAGACACGAGAAATGGAGGCAAGACAGGATTCTGATCAAGCCTCATTTATTGAGCAGAAGTCTCGGGTTTATATACAGTGCAGGAGTGGGGATTGACGTCAGTAGGTAGCTAGGCAACAGAGGGAGGTCCAGACATCATGCGATATTACATCATTATAGGAAGTTAACCATATATGGAAGATGTTACATAAGATGTTATATAACTACAGGAGGTTGACCATGTATGGAAACTGAAACTAAAATTTTCAAGATGGCTGGTAGCTTACAAAATGGATGCAGATCGCAGGTCTCTCAGCAGTACAAGATGGATGCAGACCTCAGGTCTCTCAGCGGTCTCCCACAGGTCCCCCTTTTTATTTAATAAAAGACCAAATCTCCTTGAGGGGACTGTGCCTATCTTAGGTCAGGATGCTTTCACGTGGAACCAAACTATACCTTACCCGTCACTGGAAAGCAAGGCAGCAAAAGGCCTTGTTCCTGTCTTAGGCGGTAGTTGATAATACACGTGAGATTCCAGTTGCCCATCTCTGGCTATCCAGTCCAGCGCACCAAGGTGAGAAAGCTGAAACAGCCCATTGATCTTACTGGGCATTATTACGATTTGCTTTCTCGAGTCTATAGCAATTCTGTGATAATGGACCTGAAGCCGTCTCATTTCAATAGCATCCAGTACGTTAGTTACTTGTTGTTTAATAAGAGCCACGAATCTGTTGAAAATACAGGGTCCACATAAAATAATTAACAATATTACAATTAAGGGTCCTAACAGAGGGAAAAGATAGGGTAAAATTCCATTCCACACACTCCAAAGTGGATTTTCAAATAATTCTCTTCGTCTTTTTATCAGATCTTCTTGAAATTTTCTTATCTTTTCTCGAACGATGCCAGACTTGTTTGCATCTAAGCAACAGCGTTCCTGTAAAGCCAAACAAATCCCTCCCTGTTCTGCAGTTAAAAGATCTAATCCTCTTCTATTTTGGAGGACTACCTCCGCTAAGGAATCTATCTGATCTTGAATATCTTCAATGGTACTAGATAAAGCCTGAACTTCATCAAGTATTTGATTAGAAAGCTTGTTATAAGAATGTACAGCAACTCCTATTCCTGCTGAACCTGTGACTAGAGCTCCTGAAATTCCTAATCCTACTAATAAAGGAATAAATTGAACTACTCTCT
>PVLD010022838.1:0-14201 GCA_004027595.1 Dinomys branickii | reverse complement strand
CCACTATACCGGAGCCTGAGATTGCTCCTCCCCAATATTCAGAGTCGGAGGACCAGACAGCTTTAATCAGAGCCTCACCGACTATTCCTGAACCTAAGGTTTCCCTAACTTGCCCCTCTAAGTTAGAAGGTAAAGCTTCTAAACCAGCTGTAATCCAGGCCTCTATAGAACTATACCCTTCCTTAGCTGAATTTAGACAAACTCCTCAAGGACAATATCCATTACAAGAGGTAACTGGACAATTTGGAACTGCCAGAGTTCATGTGCCTTTTTCTCTCAATGACCTAAAACAAATAAAGTTAGATCTTGGAAAATTTCTAGATGACCCTGATAAGTACATTGAGGTATTTAGAGGCCTCACTCGGACCTATGAGCTAGACTGGAAAGATATAATGTTACTCTTAAATCAAACAGTGACCCCTAATGAGAAAGAGGCAGCACTACAGAGCTGCTATAGCATTTGGAGATGAATACCATATTATTAATTTCAGAAGGCCGGAAGAAAGACAAGAAGAGGAACTACCGGTTCCCACTGGAGCTCAAGCTGTCCCTATCCAGGACCCCTACTGGCCTAGCGACCATATGGGAGACTGGAATAGGAGACACTTTCGGACATGTATTCTTGAAGATCTAAGAAGGATAAGAGATAACCCATTCCATTATTTTAAACTGTCAGCTGTCCAACAAGAAAAAAGGGAACACCTCTCTGCTTTCTTAGATCGATTACAAGAGGCATTGATAAAACATACTTCCCTAGATCCTAATTCAATAGAGGGACAAGCTATTCAAGGAGAGAAAACAAAGAGACCGAGAAAAAGCAGCTGCCTTTGCAGCAGCACTAAGAGAAACAAACCCTAAGTCTGATTCTCGGGGCCCCAAGAAATCAACGACTACCTTGGTCTGCTACCGCTGTCAGAAGCCAGGCCACCTTAAGAGGGACTGTCCTAAAAAGACCCCTGGGCCATGCCCTAGCTGCAAAGGTGACCACGGGAGGTCAAACTGCCCTCTAAAATGAAGGCCCCAGAGTTCAGACCCATCCTACCAGTTGGTCCAACAAGAATAAAGGGGCCCGGGGCACACTTTGCCCTCTCCCTCTGGCCGGACTGTCATCTCCATGGAGGAGCCCCGGGTAATCATGACTATAGAGGGAAAGAAAGCCAGCCTATTGGTGGACACTGGCACAAGTCTCTTGGTCCTTTTCAATCCTGGCCTTCCTTCTAGCTGCCGTACCTCAGTGAAAGGAGTCACTGGAGAGGAGGTAATTCGCTATTTTTCACAGCCTTTAGGCTGTAACTGGGATGGTTTTCTTTTTTCGCATTCTTTTTTGATAATGCCTGAAAGTCCAGTCCCTCTTTTGGGAAGAGATATTTTATCTTGTTTAAATACTATAATATATATGCACCCAGGTCAGATACACTGTCTTCCCCTTGTGGAAGCAGAAATAAATCCTGAAGTATGGGCTACTAAAGACAGAATAGGTAGGGCATTGGAAGCTGCTCCAGTACAGGTACATCTCAGAGATTCTACTACTTTTCCTAATCAGAGGCAATATCCTTTAAAACCTGAAGTTAAAAAAGGGTTATTGCCTATAATTGATAACCTAAGGACACAAGGTTTACTTAAGCCCTGTAATAGTCCATGCAACACTCCAGTCTTGGGAATTCAAAAGCCCAATGGGGAATGGAGACAAATATAGGACCTTAGATCAATAAATGAGGAAGTAGTGCCAATTCACCCAATGGTACCTAACCCATTTATACTCCTTTCTCAAATTACAAAAGATGCCAGTTGGTTTATGCTTTCTTTTATATTCCTTTACAGAGAGATTTGCAGTTTCTCTTTGCTTTTAAAGATACTCATATCCTAGGCCTCAGTCCATTTAAAAAAAAATAACCTTACGGGCTAAAGACTGGTTTGCAACAGACTGGCTTACTTGCCCTGGAATTAGATGGGAAGCCCCCAGTGGCACTCATTGGTCTTGTGGGACCAATTTGTGGCCCTGGCTACCCCCTGGATGGATAGGAAGATGCTCGTTAGGATTTGCCTGGTTATAAGGCAGGAGCGTCAAAACTATTGACAAACCTGCTAATTTACCCCGCTTACAACACCGGTGGTCTAGGAGGGTGTTTCACTGGTATGATCACTTGGCGTCTATCTCTTATCCTTTCCCTAGGGTTAGAAGGTGTCATGCAGCACATCGAGGCCTTAACTAACTATGCTCAGCGGGCCTTAAGTGACACCACAGCTGGTCTCTCTCTCCTAAATGAAGAAGTAAAATTAATGAGGGAGGCCGTCCTCCAAAATCGGATGGCATTAGACATTCTAACAGCAGCACAAGGGGGTACCTGTGCAATTATAAAAACTGAATGTTGTGTGTACATTCCTGATCCCTCTGCTAATGTCTCAACAGCTACTCAACATATCAGGCAAGATCAATGATATGTCAGATTCTAAAAATCCCTGGAACTTAGCCTCTCTATGGGAGGCCATTACTGGTTCCTCTTGGTGAAAATCTTTGCTAACTATATTCATAATAATCCTGTTGATCTTATTATTTGGCCCATGCATACTTAATTGGTTCTTTGCCTCTGTCTCCTCCAGACTTAAAGCTATACACCTACCCAAGATAAAAATGCCTGGTGTCTATCGAGGGCCTTTAGATAGACCCTCTGGAGAGTTTCTCTGACTGCCGATCAACAACTACGACCCCTTTCAGCCTGAAGAAGCCAGAGCGGTCATCACCCATTACTCCCTCATGGCAGTTCGGGTTACTTCTTCAGAGGGGGGAATGTTATAGGCAGCTGAGATAGATAGAAATACTATAGGCAGTCAGACAGGGCTGGGCCCTCGAAGAAGCCAACATAGAAGATAAGATACCTGTGGGCCAGACCTCAAGACGGAAGACTAAACAAATGCCTCCACATACCTCCCCAGGGATGAACAGCAGGGATTGGCCACCTTGAAGAGTCTTTGACCCAACCCTTACGGGAAAAGCCCCTGACCTAATCCTTACAGGAAAATCCCCACTCTGCATGCCCGCTTGTTACGTGACTCGCTTTCCCATTTGCTCCCAGTCCACTCAGTCTTACCTGGACAATTATACCTGTAATCTTATTGGCGGACCATAGTTTTGTCCATTTCCTCTACCTTGGACCCGCCTCATCTCATGGTTTTTCCCTATAAAAGTCCCTGACAGAGTCGGGGGTAACCCACTTGGGCCTCCCTTCTGTCCCTCTTGGATAGAAGCTTTCTTTCTCTCAATAAATATTCTGCTCTTAACAACAACAACAACAAAACCCTAAATGACCAACAATAGGGCTGGAAAGTAAATTACACTAATACGATGGAAGAGAGTAAATTCTGTAAAATGATAACTATGACGAATGTATAGGATAAGGAAAGTTAAGTGGAAAGAGTAGACCCCAAATTAATACACACTCTGTGATTACAGCTGAGGTAACATACTGAAACAAACACAAAGTAGAAGTAGCGAGGCTAAGTCTACTCTGACAGTTTCATTCTCAGTGCATACAGGTGATAAAATTTTCTAAAATTCTATGAAAGTCTTTTCCATCTGTAGGCGTGGAGAGGTCCATAACTGTCAGATTGCTGTGCAAAATATTCCTCCGCTCCTATTCTGCAGGGTGTATGAGACAAGCTGACCCACTCACACAAGCGATGTGAGTAGTAACAGCCAAAAGGAAGTAGACTGTAGCAGTGACAGAAGCACTAACCGGCCCCGTACTTCCGACCAGCTGGGTTCCATACTTCCGACTAGCTGGGCCCAGTACTTCCAACTGGCTGGGTTCCCTACTTCCCACCAGCTAGGCTCCCTACTTCTTTGGTACTGTGATAAAATCCTGAAGTTGCTGAAACAGAAACAAAGCCAAGAAATACATTTCTTGCCACGTATACATATTAACTTTAAATTTTTAAAATAAAAGTTACTTACATTTTTTTTTATGACCTCTGCAGATGGTCTTCATTTCTTTATTTAGGCTCTTGTTTTGGTTTGTTTGTGTATTTGTTTACTGGGACTAAATCCATAGGTGATTTATCATTGAGCTACACCCCCAGCCCTATTTCTTCTCTTATTTAAAGTTTCAGACAGGGTCTCAGGAAGTTACCCAGACTGGCCTTCAACTTGTGATCTTCCTACTCAGGTTCCTGAATAGCTAGGATTATAGACAGGTGCCACAGCTCCCAGTGAGGAGTCCATTTTTATTTTTTAAAAATATCTAGGGGGCTGGAGATACAACTCAGTGGAATAAGTGCCTGCCTGGCAAGCACAAGGTACTAAGTTCGATCCCTGGTACCGCAAAAAAAAAAAAAAGATGGACATGATTTGGTAAGCCTTTTTAATATACATGTTTTATTTTATTTTATTTATTTACTTATTTTTTGAGACAGGGTCTTACTATGTAGTTCAGGCTGGCCTTGAACTCACTTTGTAGCCCAGGCTGGCCTTGAACTGACAATGATCCTCCTGCCTCAGCCTCCTGAGTACTGGGATTATAGATGTGTACCACCACACCCAGCCATATGTTTTAAAATCTAAAATTTCTTATCACTTGATTAAAGAGGGAAGAAAAAAGTGATTGTAGAAAATTAAAGTTGGGCCAGGGATATAGCTCAGTAGCACAAGCCCCTGCCTGGCAAGCACAAGGTCCTGAGTTTGATTCCTGATACCCCCCCCCAAAATTAAGCTTGGCCTTGATATGCTGAATACAGAGTAGTTGAGCCAGAACCTTTAATCTTATTACTGATATTATTATTCTGGTTGTTTTTAAATCCTATTTAGAATGTTATTTTGTTCTTAAACCTAAGGAAATAGTTCATACAAATAAGTACTGAATTGTTTAAAATAGTTACATCAATCACTTTGCTGGTCACTGGAAGTAGAGTAGTAAACAAGCACATCTGGAACTTACACTCTGTGCAGCAGACTTCCTAAAGCCAAGAAGAAATTTAAAAACTTACATTTGGATGTATGTTTTACTTCCTATGCAAACTCATCTATCTACTCTGAGACTTCAACTACCTGTGCTGATGTCTTCCAGGTCTTACAAACTGATCAGAGCAAGTAGATCTTAGGCTTCTAGAGGTTTTGTTAAATCACCAACATCATTCTTCTGCGCTTGTTTCAAGAGCCGAGGTCGTTGGCCCTTCCAGCCTTGGAGATGAGGCCCGCCTAAGTCCCTCCGAAATGGAGACTGCCTCTGTTCTCCTTCCGGGGGTCTTGCTGGGGCTCCAAGGTGATACAGGTGAGATATCACCCCCAGCCTGATGTGTCCAATTCACGTTCTCTGAAATCAAAGAGTGAATTCCAAGGAGCAATGGAGGTTAAGAGCGGGAAAGATTTATTGACGGAGATAAGTAAGACTCACTGGAGGGGGCATGGTGCTCAGTGGGATGAAGCACACAGTCGGGAGCTGGGGATGGGCTCAGATCTGGTATTTGTCCTTTGGATCTTTTGTCTCAGCTATCCTTATTTTTAAGAGGCATCTTTTAACTTTTTAAAATCTTATTTTTAACTGAAACAAAAATTTCATATATTAAGAGGGTACCCTGTAATGTATCAATACACATGTATGTTGCATAATGTTTAAATCATGTTAGACATTATTCATGTCCTCAAACATTCATCGTTCCTTGGTGGCGAAACTTTCAAAACTCCTTCCTTCTGGTATTTAAAATGTACAGTACATGTTCGCTCTCTGTAGTTACCCAGAACTTGCTGGTGTCTACCTGTGACTTAGTGCTCACAGGTCAACCTTTTCCTGCTGGTTCTTCCCTCCTTACTCTCCCTG
Source organism: Dinomys branickii (assembly GCA_004027595.1). Classification (NCBI taxonomy): domain Eukaryota; kingdom Metazoa; phylum Chordata; class Mammalia; order Rodentia; family Dinomyidae; genus Dinomys; species Dinomys branickii. The sequence continues at coordinate 8,391 of PVLD010022838.1, read as the reverse complement.
GCTGCTAGTAACCAACCCTCTGCTTTCAAGTTCTCTGAGATGAGCTCTCTCAGGTTGCATAGATGAGTGAGAGCAGGCAATGCTTTTCTTGCTGGACTTAAAATTTCACTTAACATAGTGATCTCCAGTTCCATCGTGTTGTCATTATTGGTAGGACTCCATTCTTTTTTACGTGCTGAGTAATATTCCATGGCATATATGTGCTACATTTTCTTTATCCATTTATCGGTTGATGGGCACTTTGGTGGTTTCCATTTTTTGGCTATGGTAATAAGTAGTGATGAACATAAGTAGGAGTAGAGATACATTTTGACAGACTTGACTTCATTTCCTGTGAATGTACACGCAGTAGTGGGCTTTCTGGATCACATGGTAGTTCTCATTCGGAGGAAACTCCGCATTTTCCATAACAGCTGTACTAATTTACATTCCTGCCAGTCATGTGCACTTTCCACATCCTCACCAGCACTTACCTTCGCCTTTTTTTTTTTTTTTTTTTTGCGGTACTGGGGATCGAACTCAGGACCTTGCGCTTGCTAGGCAAGCGCTTATTCCACTGAGCTATATCCCCAGCAGCTTCGCCTTTTTTTAATAATAACCATCCTTCCTGGGATGAGGTAATATCTCATGGTGGTTTTGAGTTGCGTCCCCCTGCTGATTAGTGATGGTGAACATCCTCTCTGGTACGTGTTGATTATCCGTATGTCTTCTTTTGAGAAATGCCTGTTTAGAGCTACTGCCTAAGTGTACTGAGCCCCTCCCTCTGCTCAGAGTGGAGAAAGCGGCCAGTTAGATTAGTAGCTGTGTGTGATACTGGAGAAGGTGCTGTGTTGTGGGCCTGACAGGTACGCTGTATGTGTATGCGGTTAAAGTAAAATGTAGCCCTGTAGAAGCAATCGAGTTTTAACAGAAAAATACAAAGCTTAAAGTTTGGTTTCTTCATCACTAGCCACTTATCATTTGCTCAGTAACCACGGTGACTTGTGATTGCATTCCACCACTTGGACAGGTGGTGGGAACACCCTTAGGCCCATCCTGTGTACCTTCGTGTTGGCATAAATTTTATAGGAGGAGACCGGTTATTTGTGTCTGTTTCTACCAGGTTTTCTCTCTGTTCCTCTCTGCTTCTTTTTCTACCCCTAATGACTTTCTCTGAGGAAAAGCCATTGTATATGTGCATTACGCAGTGTGCCTCCTAGCACACACTTCTGTCAGAGTTCTCTCCATGAATTTCTTCTGCCATCCTGGTTTCCTTCCCAACATCTCTCAGCAGGTTTGAGAGTGAACTGGGCCGGTAATTAGCCCATGTTGTTATTTCCTGCCGGTCTTTTCAGTTTGTTTATGAGAATCTTCCTTTTCTTCCCCATGTTTTCCTGAGGATTTCTTGGGGGAGTTTGTTTTTTTGGAGAATTGGATGCAAAGGCTCATGTTGGCCAAGCTCTATCGCTGAGCTGTATACCCCCAACCCTCTCCATGAGGATTAGAATAAGAAATTGGTAGAGGCTTTATCAGAAATAGTAAGTTCCCTGTATGAATCAGAAATCGACAGCTCTGTTTTTTGTGTTCTGCCAAAGTCAGCTTGAATTCTGGAAAGATTGGGGAACAGAACCCAGCCCTGGCCCAGTGAAGCGGACGGGTGAGGGGAGCTGCCCACAGAGTTGGAACTGGATCACTTCCTGGGTGTGGAGGCCTCAGGAAACAATGAGACACTGGAGAGACCAGTATTTACTCTGCACTCCACTTCTTGTGTAAGTCTGTAGGGGAAAACTAAGCTGCTCTTCCTGTCCACCGGGGAAGAGCATTTTCCTTCTTGAGCAAACAGAGGTGGTGGTGTGCCGGGAAAGCCGGACAGGACTGGGCCGTGTAAGGCCTGCATTCCAACCTGTAGGCAAAGGAAAACAAGCAAGATGTCTTGAAGCCTGGCTGTATGGCTGACACTGCAAATCCTTCCCTACTGGACTTTATTTTTTATTTTAAATGGGTTTTTTGGGTACTGGGGACTGACCTAGGGCCTCATGCATGCTAAGCTACTGCTCTACCACTGAACTACATTTTCAGTCCATGCCCTTTATTTTTTAAATTTTATTTTAAGATATTAAATGGAAGAATTATAATTGTATGTATCTGTGGGGTACAAAGTGATGTGATTGATGAATACAGTTCATCATAAATAAAGCCTATAGGGGCTGGGGATATAGCTCAGTGTAATAAGCGCCTGCCTAGCAAGCGCAGGGTCCTGAGTTCAATCCCCAGTACCGCAAAAAAAAAAAAAAAAAAGCCTATTGGCATCTACATCTCAAATACTTGTATCTGTGGCAAGAGCATTAGAAATTCACTCAGTGACTTTGAGATGTACAAAACATTATTATTTACTATATTCACACTATGCAGCGTACTATTCCTCCCGTCTAAGTGAGGCTTTGTACCCTTTGACCATTAACTCCTCGTCCTTCCTCCCCTCCCAAGCCTGTAGTAACCACCATTCTGCACTCTGCTTTTTGTGTTCCACTGTTTTAAATCCAGCATCCAGGTGATGATGTGTAGCACTTAGACAGGTAGTCGAGAGACCTCTGTGCTTGGCTTATGTCACTTAGCGTGATGTTCTCTACTTCATCCACGTCGTTGCAAATAACAAACTTTGTGTTTTTTTTTGGAACCGGGAATAGAACTCAGTACCATGCGCTTGCCAGGCAGATGCTTGTGCCACTGAGCTATATCCCTGGCCCCTAAACTTTTTTGTTTTTTAAAGCTAAGTAGTATTCATTTGTGTCTATAGACCACCGTTTCCTTGTCTGTTCATCTCTCAGTGAACACTTGGGTTGATTCCTTAACTTAGCTATTGTGACTAGTGCTACCGTGAACATGGGGGTGCAGACATATCCTTAGCATACTACTTTGAAGTCTTTTAGGTAAATACTGGGGCCAGGCGTGGTGGCGCATGCCTGTAATCCTAGCAAATGGGAGGCTGAGGCAGGAGAATCGTTGCAAGTTCAAGACCGGCCTGGGCTACAGAGTGAGCTCAAGGCCAGCCTGAACTGCATAGTGAGACCCTGTCTCAACAAGACAAAAAAAAAAGAAAATGTATACATAAATCCTGGGAAGTGATACTGTTAGATCATGTGGTAAGTCTACTTTTGGTTTAGGTTCTGTTCTGTTCTGTTTTGTTTTGTGGTGGTGCTGGGGATTGAACTCCGGTCTGGACGGCTGCATGCTCTCTGTTACTGGTCTACATCCCTAGCCCTATTTTTAGTTTATTGAGGAACCTCCATACAGTTTTCCGTAATGTTTGTGCTAATTTACATTCCCACCGATAGTACACAAATTTCCTTTTTCTTCACACATCCTGTACTTTGGTCTATTATTCAGGTCCAGTCTATTCTACTCCCTTCCTGCATTGCCAGGGTTTTGTAAACAAAGATGGAGAAGATTTTAATTTATATAGGAAAGACTATAAAACAAAGACCATATGCTATAGTCTCAGGGCTCTTACTTTGCTCTGATGAGGTACACGTGTTTTATCCCTAAGATTTATGACACTAAAACAAGAGGAGGTACCAAGCTTGGAATTTGGGTGGCAGGATATGGTAGCCTATAGTTTGTGATCCATCAGGAGAGACCAGGGTGGTCCAGGTGCAGATGACATATGAGAATCTCAATAGATAAAAAAGGCAAGACCGGGGGATCAGTGTGAGTACCATGGGATCAGCCAACTGGGATTCCTGTCTAAAATTCTCACTTGCCTAGAATAGGTTACTTGTGGTGTTTCTTTTGTTCTTTCTTTTTTTTTTTTTTTTTACTGGTACCAAGAATCAAACTCAGGGCCTTGCGCTTGCCAGGCAGACACTTGTGTCACTGAACTATATCCCCGGCCCCGCTTGTGGTGTTGCTGAAGAGGAAAGATGGAGTTAAGAAACCTTCAATGTTTCCTGGCGGGCTTGAGTCTAAAATAATTCTGAGACGCTATTAAGAAATATGACATAACCCTGTGGCAGAGCCTAAGTATGCTTGACAGATTTTCTCTTGAAATAATTGTTATATGTGAGAAGACATGATTTCACCCACGAAGCTGTGCAAAAGCCATATAGATTTCTGGATTCCACTGAATTGGATTTTTGCCTTAGTGTGGGTTTAGATGAAAGGTAACGTTACACTTCTGTTGAGTGGAACTTGTCAGCCGCCAAGGTTGTACATATATTATTGTATTGAGGCTTTACGCATGCTCCAACATGCACTCATCGTAGATGGTTAGAGGTTATAGTTTTGTTTTTGTTGTTTCTGGTACTGAGGCTTAAACCCACGGAGCTCTGAGCTGCATCCCCCTTCCTTTTGAACTTTTATTTTGAAACAGGGCCTCACAAAGTTGCCTCGGCTGGTCTTGAGCTTGTGATCCTCCTGCCTCAGCTTTCAGAGTGCTGGGATTCCAGATAGGCACCAGCATGGCTGAGTTGAAACTATTGTTTTTAATTTTGTGTAACGAAGGAGGAAAGTGAGGCGTGAGAAACTATGCCTTGGCCCAAATCACATGCCTAGGGTATACGCCCTCTGCCCCAGTGCTCAGCCCTTCCCTACGGAGAGCAGAGGGTGTGGTCACTGGAGAAGTTCCCACTTACCTGAATGGAAGTTCTGTGAAATTAGCCACTAAGCTGGGAAGTTGGCTGCACCATCTTTAGATCTGGACCTTTTTGTGCTGTTTCCCATCAGAGGGATGACATGGATCCTGTGTCCTAGGATCCCTGTGCTGCCCACGGTGTCAGCAGTCTTCAGCCTTTGGGTCAGTCAATAAAGCCAAACACATCATTACCACACACATTACCCAGAAGATGGACCTGTCACTCACCTCTAGAAAAGACTGCTTCTGATCTACAGAACAAAGCAGCGAGCTGAGCACTCGCTAAATTCTTTTCTATCCTGACAATATAACCCTGGCAGAAACGCACATTTCTGGGGAAAACGCCTTCCGTTTCTCCTCCCGCTTTCTTGTGCACTTACCTCTCAGCCTTGGAATTGCCCTTTCAGCTGTAGTTCGCTTGATGATTTGATCAGAAATACGGAGAATCAACTGTGAGAGATCAAAAGAAGAGTTGTGTGTTAGCTCTGGAGGGGCGGTGCCTCTAATAGTGTAAACAGCTGCCATCTACAGCTTGAAAACAGTGTCATAGCTGTGCCAATCTCATCTTAGGTTTTGAATGAGAGCTATGTTTTCAGCTTATAGCAAGACCTAGAAGAGCTATGTTTGGACTTCCTTTCCCCTCGCCCGGTGCCCGTTGGATAGCATTAACGTTGGTGGCCCACATGGGCTCGAGGTGTCCGACTTCCTCTCGCTGGATGCAGACTAAGCACAGGGCTTCCCTGCTTGCATGAACACGATGCCAGCCCTGTCCTGTTTCGGGCAGGACACAGAATGTGCATGCCCTCTTAGCGCTTATGCCCGCTCCACTGGAAACAGCACTGCTCTGGCCATGTGTTTGCTCACAAGGGAATTTTCTCAGAGCTGCGTCACACTCGCCTGCCAGAAAGGCTGGGTATGGCTGAACTCAGGCACAAGCAGGCGGGAGTTAGAAACGTGCTGCTGGCCTTACATAGTCACCTGCTCTGACTTTCCACTGGATGTGTGGTCCAGTTTTATCACATTAATCTGGGAAAGGAATATATTGGGACCTGGCCAAGATCCCCAAGTGCCTGTAGGAGGGTACAGTGAAGGATGAAGAAAAAACAGAAACAAATTTATTAATGCACGACGGGATTATCGGATGACTCAGGGCAGTGATGATTTTAAACCAATGAGGATCTTGGCTTAAAAGATCCTAGAGCATCTTTATTTTTAGTCTTATTAGTCTTAGTCTTAGTTGGTGGGAGAGGGTGGCCCACCCATAATGGGATAATGGGAAATCTCAAAAGGGTGACACCAGTAATCCCAAACCTCTGTTCACCCTTTAGAGCAGTATGTAAAACTAGCCCACAACAGGAATATTTTAGATCCTTCTAAAGCAAGTTGTGTTGCAGCGATAGGATTTCAATCAGAGATTAGAAACATATTCAAACCTTTATTCAAAACATTATGTAAGCTAAGTAAATGTAAATTTGGAAACCTGTGTTAAATAAAATCGTTTAGACTGAGCCATTGCTGGGTCCCAACAGATCCGACCAAAGTGGACACATTCATGCTAAATGCCATGTAGTCAGACTGAAACTTTAAAAAGCAGGAAAATATCCAAACATGCAAGTTTTTCAGAAACAAAAAAAAATTTGTGGCCCCAATAGGAATGTTTTTGTAGTTGTTTTGTTTTTAAAGCTATGAATGACAAGCAAGCATTAGCTCAGCAGGAAACACGACAATGTGAAGTTTTTACTCCATTTCTATTCCAAAAGCTTCCAGAGTTATCTGCCTTTATCTTACTGGTTTATGTCTGTGCACATATGTACTTGGCATGGTGTGACACAAAGGTCTCTGGAGTCAGATCTTGAAAACATTTTTCATATCTCATGTGAGTGACTGGGGCCCTGTGCTTTCCTTCTCTAAAGTTTATCACACCAGGTCCACTAGATGATAAGGACAAAATGATACAGTATTGACAGAATACCTGATATGCAATACAACTCAATGGTCAATATTAAAAATAAAGTCCCTCTGGCTCCAGAGGAGAGAACAAGGAATGTAAAGCTGGCTTTCCTGATGCCCAGATCTACTTAGCAGTTGCAGAGCTGCCATGGAGGAGTGAGCCCTGTGAGCAGAGGGACCGGGACCAGAGCTGGACGTGACCACCAAGGAGGGTTGGCGGGAGAGTCCTTGTGGCAGGAGGAAGGGCAAGAGCGCCATCACCAATGGCCTCGGGGCTGTTTGTTTTAATGATAGGATTTTCTGGGATGCATAAGACACAGGGGGTGGTGTTCTGTGATGAAGGCTGTCATAGGGGATATTGAAGTGAACCTATTAGCACCTAGAACAGTACTGGGCATGGAGCAGCTGCTCAGATAATATTAGTTGAATGACTGAAGGAATGAATGTGAAACATCAGTGAAACTATTCTGTCAGCCCCAGGGGCCCCATGACAGTGAGCAGTCAGTATTGTCAGTACATCCACTTCTTGTTTCCATGACATTGGCCTTAGAGGAAGAGAGTCTATTTTGTCTCAAATTAAAAGGCAGAACAGGAGAAAGGCCGGGCATGGTGGCACATACCTGTAATCCCGGCACTTGGAGGCTGAGGTAGGAGGTTTCATTGTGAGTTTGACATCAGCCTGGGCTACAAAGTGAGCTCAAGGCCAGCCTGAACTGCATAGTGAGACCCTGTCTCAAAAAGACACACACACACACCAAAAAAACCCAAAAAAACAAAACGGGAGAAAGGAGAGGGAGAAAGAGGCAAAGAGAGAGAGAAATGACCACCATCAACATCCAACCAGCCCAATTCTAAATGTCTTTAGTCCATAGGTGGTGCTAGGAGCCACCCAGATAACAAAAACAAAAAGCAGCAGAAGAAAAAAATAGGCCTTAAAATTGGAAGGTTATTGGGCAGATTAGTGAAAATAATGTGGCAAAGTCAGTAAAGGTTTCTTGACTGTTCTTGACTATTTTTAGACAAAGGAGTCATTGCAATTAAGTAAAAAAACTTCAATAGGCTAGGATGATGTGGGAATGGGAAGATTGGAGAATGAGTCAGAATATCTTAAATTATATGTAAAATCTGTTTCAAATTATATGTAAAATGTGTGTTTTTTACTTGTGGGTTGAAATTGTTTACAATAGTATGACTAAGTGACCAAATTTTGAACAAAGGATTGTCAAATTATTAGGCGCTGGGCTGGAGCAGATTCTTACCTGAGATTGCTTAGCAGGCAAATGTTAGAAAAAAAAATCTCAACAAATTTAGTGGAAATATCTCACTGGCTTTTATCAATCAGGAAGCATCCAGGCTACAAAGGAGAAGGAGCACCATTGGTGATGACCAAACTGTTTTTGTAAGATGGCTTGAGCAGGTACAAGGAAATAACATAACACACACACACACACACACACACACACACACAGCAAATCAGTTACTTTATATTACTTTCCTTTAAGGGTTAAACCACAGAGAAATTCTTTTTGTGCAGGCTCAAGTTGAAAGGGCTTTTTTCTTCACTGTTTGCTGGGAATCTCCTGTTTTGTTTTGGAAAAACTGGCATGTTTGGATATTTTCTTGTTTTTTAAGGTTTTTTTTTTTTTTATTTTAGAAACATAAAAGTACAAAAACATATTGACAAACAGACACCCATTATCATAGAAAATAGTACAATCACAACTAATCTATAGACAAGGTGATATGGTCTCAACAGTAGTTGTTGTTTTATCCATTGATATCTTCGATTTGTAGATGTATGGACCCATATACAGACATGCAAATTTAGTCAG
>PVLD010022837.1:0-28551 GCA_004027595.1 Dinomys branickii | reverse complement strand
TACTATAACATACAGGGGTGTATACAAACTGCCATGGTTGGAGGTGGGAAAGCACATATGCTCACAGCGGACCGCCCGGCTCCACCCTGTCGTCGTGCTATGGGTGGGGGCGGGTCCAGACCATGTGGCTCCAGCATTACCGTTCCCCACCCCTTGCAGCTGGGCAATGGGTCTCCGAAGCTGAAGCTGCGAATGCCGAGGCGAGGGCGTGGGCCAGGGGTGTGCTTGGAGCGGCAACCTCCTCCCTCTCTATCTCGTCTCCCTCCAACTGCGAAAGGCATAAAACTTAATTCTCAAAAAAACCCTTAATTTTCAGATGTTTTCTACAAGTAAATCATGACATTTAAACTTGAAGAAGTCAGTGCTTTTAAGTACAAGGACATTTAAATATGTTTTTCCTCCTACATTCAATAAAGTCCATCTGTAAGAAGACTATGTAGAGATAAAAATGTTGTATTCTAAAACAAATGTCGGACCCTGAGAACCCATCCAAAGTACAGCCTAAAATAACAATTTCCCAGAGTATGTTTTATCATTTGAAAAGACAGAGAACTGTAGAGTAATAAAGATGAAGAAGTCTCTTAGAAGTCTTTAAGATCAGTCTAATGGAAAAAAAAAACAAACTTTAATTTGGGGGTATAGCTCAGTGGCATAAGCGCTTGCCTGGCAAGCGCAAGGTCCTGAGTTCGATCCCCGGTACCGGAAAAAAAAAAAAAAAAAACACACACACTTTAATTTACAAGATCAGTCTAATGTGAGAATAAGTCACAAGCGTACTGTGAGTTTATGTTTTAACCAAACTCAATTCAATATAGTGAATCAGTTTAACAAGGACTCATTAAGACAACTGGTCATAAAATGAACAAAATGAAGACTCTACCCTCCATGGGCTTTCAATCTAAGAGGGGCTGAACTGGCTATATAAATGGCTATCACAGAAACAAGGTACAGCTAGAGGTTGTAGTCCTCAGGGAAAGCTGCATGAAGAACAGAATTTTATAAAGGTGAGTTAAAGGAAAATAACCAAGCGGGAAAAACAAAACTATCACTCTGAGGAAGAGTAGCTCAGTTCAGCTGAAGCTCCAGGCACTTGTAGGGCAGCAGCAAAACATAAGGGACATACTGAAATGGTAGTGCCGGTAAGTTAACACAAAAACTTGTCACAGAGACCCATGCTGAGACCATCCACCATCCACAATGATAAATAAGGGACAAGTCACAGAATGGTAAAAAGTACACATCTGTCCGCTTTATAGATGGTATTGAGAAAAGAGCATTTCTCCGTTCACATAGGTTAATTGTGAAGACGAGGCTTAAAGGTTCCTATGTCAGTATAACCTGACTATTTCAAGAAATTCTTGCCCAAGCCAGGCATGCTGAGACACATCTATGATCCCTGCACTTGAGAGGCTACGGCAGGAGGATTGCTGCAAGTTTAAGACCAGCCTAAACTACATAGCAAGACCCTGTCACATCGCACTACACCAAAAGAAAAAAATTCTTAAATAAGCTTAAATAGTGTTAAAGACTTCTCAAAAATTCATTTAACTGAACAATACACTGCTCAATCAGCTTAAGGAAAATCCCCCACGGTGAACATAATCATCGCATACCTCAAACATGCACTAATAAAAATATTTTAAATGAAACACTACTGGCCATGTATGGTGGCACACACCTGCAATCCCAGCACTCAGGAGGCTGAAGCAGGAGCATTACCACAAGTTCAAGGCCAGCCTGGACTGCACAGTGAGTTTAAGGCCGGCCTGAACTTCACAGCAAGATCCTGTCTCAAAAATAAAATACTAATAATTAATTTAAAAAATAAAATGAAACACCACTAAGACTCTCACTGTAGTAATGAACTCGGCTTGGTCTGATCAAGTGGTTATTTTGATAATTTTTTTGCAAATCTGACAGGTTAAAATCAGTCTGAAATTTAGAAACTAGAAATAAGTAGTAAGGCATTAACAAGCAGATACAGTCAGCTTGTTATAATTACAGGGGCTAGTGGAAAATAATCATCCACCAAAAATTGACAACTAATGAAGAGTAAGTACTGATGAAAGCACATAACTAGTTAGTACCTTCCGAAAGAACTTTACTCTATATGAACATTCTGACCTGACTAAACGTATATATATTTTTTGACCATATTCAATAGTCATCTCTAGCAACGCTTCGTGATGGTAAGGATCTTTTTTTTTGTACCAGGAATTGAACTCAGGACCTTGCACTTGCCAGGCAGGGACTGTGCCCACTGAGCTATATCCCTGGCCCTAAGGATCCTTAAAATCATCTAGTTTTTTATCCATACCTGCCCTCTCTAATCTCAACTGAATTTCCTAAGTAGACTTCTCCATGGAAATAAAATTAAGTGACTGACAGACAAAAGTCTATTTCCAAGATAGCTTTCTTATAATAAACTAATATACTGTGTCATTTGGAGTATGGCTGAAGTAAACTAGTTCCGCAGAGTAACCCTGAAGTTGAATAAATAAAAGTTAGCTCCGTATCTCCCTATTTATAAGGGAGAATCTGGAACAGAGGAAAAGTAGGGCAACCACAAAAGTTGATCTCTTTATTCAACCTAATACCTTGAAAATTCAGATACGAAAAAAAAGCCTTAGAATTGAAGATGAGGGCAACCTAGCTTGAAATACCTTTTTTATATTTTTGCCTAAAGGCTTACAAAATGTTTAACATTTTGTAAATACAATTTTAAAAAAATAAGCCTTAGGGCTAGAGTCCTAGATGCAAACAACACAAAATAATACACACTTAATTTTCGATAATGGAAAAACACTGGACCAGGGATCTAAAGATCTAGAATTTAGACCCTAGTTGTCTAGACATTTTTACAACCACCTCCGCCACACTGTTGTACCCTTCACACTTAATGTCAACTACACTGGAAAATGTTCAGCACCAGGCAGATGGGAGCATATGCCGCTGAGTGCCCAGTAAGTGTCAGCTATTACCGTTACTTCTTCTTGCCTCTGGTCCTCACATCCCCCGTTCTATCTGCCTGGACTGAATGCCCTTTAACCCTTTCTCCTAGCTAACACTGACACTTAGTGTTCGCTGCTCTGACCCTCACTTAGAGGTAGGGCTGTTCTCACACTACCCTACTCACACAGCCACACAGCATTTATCCTAACTTACATTTCTCTTCAATCCAACTGCAAGCTGCTTAAGGGCAGAAATCCTGTCTTATATCTGTATGCCCACGTGCTATCACATGATAAAAAAACTAAAAACATCTGTAGAAAAGCTAAATGCACTCATGCATCTATTAAACTAAGTATCTCTTGGGATTCCTTCTGTTTTGGCATTCTAAAAACCAAGTTTGGTTACCTGAAAGCAAACTGCTATTAATAAAACAGGAACTCAGAAGGGAAAGCTGAACAGGGAGGGGTCAGGTTAAACTAGCTCAATTTGAAACAGGAAAGTTCAACAAATAGGCTAAGAATGCCAGGTATGGTGGCACATGCCTGTAATCCAAACTACTTAGTACATGAGCCACTAAGGCAGGAGAGGGCAACTTCAAAGCCACCCTGGTCACTTAGTGAGATCCTGTCTCAAGATAAAAATAATTTTAAAGGGCTGACGAATATAGCTCAGTGGTAGGGTGTCTGCCTAATATATTAACTCACAAAGGAGAGGTAAAGGAGGAAGAGGGAACAGGAAGAGCAGGAAAGGGAGGAAGAGGAGGAGAGAGAAGGGCCAAGTGAAGGGAGGCTGTGGCAGCGGCAGCAGGGATGGCAACAGAGGACAATACTCTGATGAAAGACTTTAGAAATCACCTTTATGAAAAGGCAAGGGTGGCTGAGCCTGGGCATGGTGGCACACACCTGTAATCCCACACTCGGGAGGCTGAGGCAGGAGGACCACTGAGAGTTTGAGGCCAGCCTGGGCTGCAAAGTGAGTTTAAGGCTAGCCTATACTGCACAGTGAGACCCTGTCTCACTAAAACAACGAAAGATGTCTGAGAAATTTTTTTTTGTTTTTTTTTTTAAACAAAATAAATGATCAATCCTTACAACAATCTTCAAAAAATAGTATTTCTATTCCCATTTTATTCCCAACACAGAAATCTAGATCAAGCATAGTAAATGCAGAAATGGAAACTAAGAAGTTATACAGCTCTTTGTAGTGTCTTGAATCCCAACCTAATGACATTAGCTTCAATAATCACTTTAATAATTATGGATGCCTATATTAACACTAAATTTGGTCTGTGGACTGAATTAAGTACCTCATATTCATAACAAAGAAATATTACTTTTCAAATATAGGTAGGTACTATAGTGATTTATAAAATACAAACAATCTAGATTCATAGTCATGTATTTTTGAAACTAATATTAAAAATATGGCTATCATAAGGGTTTACTAAGTATTTTTCATATTTTAAGAGGGAGTGGGATCACTTTTCTGACCCACTCCTGAGTATGAGGTGGTACAAAGGCCCTTATGTTTACCAAGAAACAAGTACTTCAAAGTTCACAGAAATATTATTTATAATAGTCTTAAACTGGAAACAACATTGATTGCTTCAACAACAGGATGTTACAGTAATATCAAGAATTAAAGCAATGAAACTGAAGAATCCACAGCTACACCAAGAAAATAAAGATTCACGTCAAAAGCATAATGCTGAAAGAAGCCAAATCCAAAAATAAAAAATAAAAAAAAGCAGCCAATTCCAACTGTACATTCAGAATGATTATAATGATATAAATTACAAAAGCAAGCAAGATGAACCTATACTATCAGAAGTCAGTACAACAGTTACCTTGGAGGGAAACAGGCAATGGTTATTTCAGGGACCTGTCAGAGTTCTAGATACACACTAGTTGTATCCAGTTTATAAACATCTATCAATCAAACTATCCTTTTATAATACACACACACACACACACACACATTTCTATATGCATGCTATATTTTAATAATATTTTTTAAGGGTCCTCCTACTCAAAAGAGTTGGAAAATAATGCTTTGGAAGAGATCAGGGACTCAAATTCAGGTCACTCTGAACACTAAACCTTAATTGTTTTTTTCCTTTCTCAAATTCTTTCCTTTGAGATTATCTACTGGTACACAGAAATAGCTTCACTAAATATAACCAAGCATGATAAAAACAATTAAAGAGCTCATTAAACAGAGCTGCTTAACCAAAGATACCTAATTAGATTGATTTTTGAAGAAAAAAAACATGATGGCCCTTCCTCATCTTTTATCTTCTCACAGTATTAAAACTAGTGAGAGGGGCCACAGAAACATGGAGGATAATAAAAATCACTAGTTCAACACTTTCATTTTAATGTAAAGCAAATGAGGCTCATAGAAATGAAGAAAACTGGACAGTCACGTTGTTGTTTGACAACAGTGGCAGGACTATTAACTCAGGTTTAATCACTCATCAGATTCTTTACTCAAATATATATTTAGCAAATACAACATACCTAGACTATTTTACATGCAGAAGATAAACTAAACACAAAAAGTAAAAGATGACCAATATCCAAGTCAATGATTTTCATTAAAAAAAGATTGTCAAAAAATTCTAACAAAAAGAAATATAAAAAGCATAATCTGGTGGATAATTTTGGCCTTTGGACAGAAGAGTCTGCCCCTCTAAGGCGAAATTGAAGCAACGCTTTCTTTTACACAAATAGACACCTGCAAGATGTGCAACATTGAGTATTTCTATGCATCAGGCAGTGTTGTTACTGCCTCACAAGCACTAAGCTAATCCTCACTCCAACCCTGTGAGATACGGGACACACCCTTCCTTACATATTCCACTTACACTCAGCCCCTCCAAGCCTAGCCTTACCCTGTAGCAAGTTCTAACAGTCTGGAACCTATGTACATGTACCAGGAAAAAGAAAAGATCTTTAACAGATCTTTAACCACTGAGCAGCTTGTAGAAAATTCAGATTCCTATTCCAAAGATTTCAGAGTTTTTGGTATGTTGAGAAAGAGTTTTGCTACATAGCTCTGAATGGCCTTAAACTTGCTATGTAACACAGCCCGGCCTTAAACTCATCTCAGAGTGCTAGAATTACAAGTGTGTGTCTCCCACTGAGTATATGATGAAAGTATTTGATTTCCAGTACTTTTCCTAAAATGCTCTATCTGCTTTGTAAAGAACCAGAGACTAACCTCTCCAATGAATCAAAAATAAAGGGTTCCCATGCACAGGGAAATTGAAAGTATCTATGAACACAGAAATTTCATCTGACGTTATCTGATGGCCAATTCCACAATTACAATCGATTGTTGTCTCCTATCAAAGCTCTTTTCTGCCAGTTCTGGCCTTATAGAAATTATGCTCTTTAAAATCTATCAGAAATTAAAGAAGTATTCTAATTAACATCTTGAACACCCAAATAGCACACCCTACTGTTCTCCTGTACATCTCTTTATGTCAAACTTCTGAAGATAATTTAGACACAGTAGTCTAAATGGGTTGCTGAAAAGTTCATTCCACAACTGTTTATGAACCAACTGGAGACCAGGTTAGAATCTGATACTGGGGTGAACAAAAAGGCAAGATTCTGCCTGGAGAAGAGACACATGCTTGTAATCCCAGCATTCTGGCAGGTTGAGGCAAGGGGATCACAAATTCAAGTCCCTGCCTGGGTAACTTACTTACTTAGCAAAATCCTGTCTCAAAACAAAACAAAACAAAAGGCTAGGGCTGTAGCTCATGGTGAAGGCCCTGGATTCAACCCCAAGTCCTACCAATAAAAAGGGGAGGGGCAAGATTCTTATCCTAAAATCCTTAGTCTATTAGCAAAAGTAACTGTCAAAAAAGAAAAAATCATTGTGGAAGTTTGCTCAAAAGGCTTTTCTAAATTTATACATAATTGTTATACAAAACATAAAAATGCATATATTGTTTTGATACATAAAAAATAATAATTGTCAAACATCCAACCACACAAATATGTAAGTTTTGGTATGTAATGGACAGAAAAATAAAAGGAATGATTGACGGTCATACAACGTTAAACAATGAGGATCCTGATGTAGAATGAAGAAAGGTTAGATAATTTGAGAAAGGTTCTCTGAACACTGATACTTAACCTGAATACTAAGGAATGAGCAGTGGTTAGCCTGAGAGAGGGTTGGGTGCTAGAAAGAGCTACGTTTGAAGGCAGGGAAACTAGAAAGAGCCCAGCCTGCTTAAGGAACTGAAACAAGGCCAGTGCAATTGTAGCTCACTGCACATGAAGGAGAAAGTCCTCAAATGCAGCTGAATAGACAAAGATATCATCCAGAGACTTGGAAAAGACCTGAAATTTTATTCTATGTGCAATAAAACCAAATAAAGAAATCTTCACTATTAGGGATGATGACAATGTTCTACGGTTCTAATGTTCAATGTATAATTCTTTGACTATTCTAAAGACACTGAACTGTATACTTTAAATAGTTGAATTTTATATGTTAAATATTTCTCAGAAAATTGGCAGTTACAGAGGACAACACCAGCCACTGGCTGCCAGGCATAGACCTACAGATGAGGAGCAGGCCTGGCACAAGTATCCTGCCTCATCTACTTTAGCACAACCCACTGGCTGCATAGCAAATCTCTTGAGTAATGAAGTAAACTTGAAAGTGTTTGGGAAATCCAACAATTCAAATGGCCATGGGCATAATTACAAAGTTGAGGTAACAGGAGAGATTCACACTGTTACAGGAAGGGTAATGGATTTGACGGACCTGAGAGAAAGAGAGAGACAGAGACAGAGAGGGAGAAAGGGCGGGAGGCGATTATGGAATCCGTTGGTCACAAGAATCTGAATGCGGATGTGCCCTATTTTGAATATGCTGTAAGCACAACAGAAAAAGTATTGCTGGATATATCTGGAAGAACATTCAGAAACTTCTTCCTATGGGAGTTCTTTAGAAAGTAAGTGAGCCAGACGTGATGGTGCATGCCTGTAATCCCAGCACTCCTTCAGGAAGCTGAGGCAGGAAGATTCACTGTGAGTTTGAGGCCAACCTGGACTATACAGTAAGGTGAAGGCCACCCTGAGCTACACAGCAAGACCCTGTCACAAAAGAAAGAAAAAAAAAAGAAAGAAAGCAAAAGTGTATGAAACCAACAATAACACTGTGGTTTACATGGGGATATAGTTCTTAAGAATTAATGTACAAAGACAAATTTCTTACCATATTTGTAAAATATCTTTATCCCTTCACAATATGAAGCAGTCACCACATAATATTTTTACATTATATTCTAGAAATCATTTACTGAAATCATTGTAAAAAGTATTATAAATTTAAACCTATTTTAAAATCAAATGAGTATGCCCAGGCATGGTGGCACATACCCGTAATCCCAGCACTCAAGGGGCAGATGCAGGAGGATCACTGTGAACTTGAGGCCAGCCTGGGCTACAAAGTGAGTTGCTGAGGGGGGGGCGGGGCGGGGGGAGACCCAGGCTTCACACATGCAAAGCAGGAATTCTACCACTGAGCTACATCCCGGTCCTTTTGAATATCATTTGTAAAGTCTTTTATCCATAGATTAAAAATACTTCATTTTGTAGGACAAAAAAGTAAACTTGGAATAAGCATATTTTCTCATAACAAACAGCAAATAAACCTAACTACTTTAATATTCCTCATCAGACATGTAATATTATCTCTTTGCAAAGCATTTTTCTGTTTTCAATAAATTAACTATTTTAAATAAAAGAACTATTACTTTAGACATTCTTTGTTTTTTCCAGTACTGGGGATTGAACTCGGGATCTTGCGCTTGCCAGGCAGGCGCTTATATCCCCAGCCCCATTCTTAAATAGTAGTACACATCTTAGTTACTTATCAAGCTCATATATACCCACAACTAGGACCACAAGATTCTGACTCAAGGCATCTAGAATGAAATCCTGATATTTGTATTTATTTCTGTAAAAACTTCTATCTCATTGGATGTGGGTTTTGTGGGGGGAGGTATTTTATTTTGTTTTTTTTTTTTTTGAGGCATTGTCTCACGAGTAGTTTAGGCGGGCCTTGAATTCACTATGTTGCCCAGCTTGGCCTTGAACTTGTGATTCTTTCTGCCTCAGCCTCCTGAGTGCAGGGATTACAGGTGTGTGCCACCACCCCTGGCCTCAGATGAGCATTCTTAATAGATTCACTGATACAGGAACCTAGAGGCAAATAAACACAAACAAGAAGACGCATCACTCTGTAAACACCTAACTACCTTAAACCTTATTTTACAAATTCAGAATTTCACTTAACACATTTTTAATTAAAACACAAGACATCCTTATTGCCTTTCCTATTACAGTTTTATCTTTATGCATGATTGGCATTTGACACAACTTAGAAAGCCAAAGAGCTCTTGCCATATTTTCAAAACCTAACTAATCTACTTACGTTTGCATCTTAAAACAGCGAGAAAAAAATACTCAGACTATGATTCACACTAAAGAGGCTCAAGTGGGAGGATCCAAGCTCCAGGCCAGCTTGGGCTACATAGGGAATTCCAAGCCGGCATCATCTCAGGACAAGATTCTATCGTAATTTTTTAAAAAGATATGGTACTGCATGTCTGTAACAATCCTAGTGCTCAGGAAGCTGAAGCAGGAAGATCACCATGAGTTCAAGGTCAGCTGAAACTATATAGCAAGACCCTGTCTCAAACAAGCCAAAAAATAAATAAAAATATGCAAAATCATTAGAAATCTGAATGACATACACAAAGCACATGATTTCCTCATTGGTAAACTGAGGAAGGCAACCATGATCTTCAGAGTTTTTTTCAGCTCCAGCATTCCACAATTTATACGCTATATCCTTTCATTCCCTGACTCCTCTTAGAAAGTGTGCTAAAGACGACTGTTCAGACTGTTGGCTTTTAGGTTAGAACTAAGATGAAAGGTCAGAGCAACATATGAGTTCACTCATAAAGAATTTAAAAATTACATGTTCTTGATCATTAGAGAAATAAGCCACAAATGCAGTGCCATCTTTGAAAGACATGCTTTTGTACTGAAGACAGCAAACTAAAATACACAGTGTAACAATAAACAGAAGATAACTGATGTCAATCTGTCACACAAGGGGCTGGGTAGACAAATTATGAACTATTAATAATGTGTTTTACTATTTCATACCTAAAATAATGTAATATCAAAAACTTTACTGGCATGTTTAATCACAGTCAAATTTGCTGGCCTGAAATTCCCACTGTATCTAAACTTTAGATTCTGTAAGTATGTGCTAGTTTTAAATATAATTAAGAAAGTTTATAAACATACCAAAGCACATTAAAATCTTTCAGTAGTAGTGTTATTGTCTACTCAGTATCACTTTGTAAGATATCCAGTAACAATCTCAAACTTCATGTTTCCAAATAAAATTCTTGACTTCCTCCTTTTAAAAACTAGTCCATCGTTTTGCCTTACAAATGTCAGTTTTAGCTCAAGATACAAGAGTCTGCAACCATCTAATGTCACTATTTTCCTTATTCTCACATCTAATCCATCAGAGTCCCATTGGTTTGGCCTCCGACTTACCCCTGAACTCAATCCACTTTCTTCTATTTCTGCTGCTACTGCCACCCTCCCCCCTTGAGTAACAGTCTGGCTCTCATGCAGGGTTCTCACAGACTTCTGGTCCCTCCTTCCCTTCTGTCTTCAAATGCACCCCCATCCACCCTCAATCCTTCACTCCACCCTCCACAACCAAGGTGTATGCGCTACTGAAGCAAGCATGCAAATCAGTCTTAAAAACACAAATCTCTCCCTCATGTTTAAATATCCCAAAGGCTACCAATTCCCAGTGAACTACATTAAGATAAACTCTAACTTCCTTTTATGCAGCTTTATCATCTGTTCTCTGACTGGCCCACTGACTCCACCTCGTTCCACTCTTCATCCAGTTCCTTTGCTCTAACCACACTAATATTCTTCTCAGTCCTTCAAAAAACAAAAAAATAAAGAATGAAGGAGAGAGAAGGATAATTGTTATGGTTGATACATTGTGTCAACTTGGGGAGTCTGGAGGTTTGGCTGAGTGATTGATTCAGCAGGAAGCCAGGGTGCTTACTTTGTACACATCCTGAGCCTGTGGAAGAGGAGGGCATGGAGACTGTGTGAGAGCTACACGCCCCCTGGGTGGGGGTAGGCTGTTTACAAGGTAAGCGAGAGAAAGAGGCTGCTTGCAGCCCTTCCTCCCTTTTGCTCTGGTTGTTTTTCCTGTGCTCTGCTGCTTTGAACAGTTTGCCCTCCGCCATGTGCCACTCTGCCTCTGAAGCAGCCAAAAATGTACTGAGACCTCCATGAACTGTAAGCTAAATAAACCTTTCCTTCCTATTTTGGGTGTTGGGTATTTCGTCTCAGCAACGAGAGAAAAGTAACCAAGACAATAATATAAGACAAAGAGGGAAGAGAAGAAAAAGAAAAAAGTTTATTCATATCTTTGCACTAGATTGTTTCCTATCCTGAGAAAAACTCCTAGTTTTTGCAAGGGTGCTGGTTCCTTACCTTCCAGGCCTCAACTCAAGTCATCGTTCCTTAGAGAAACTGTGCTTTGCCACTGCAGACAGAGAACCTTACTAACCACCCCATCACTTTAAGACATTTTTCCTCACAGTGCTTGTCACTGTTGGTAATTATCTTACTGATTTATGCCTTTGGGAGTAGGGGGCTACAGGACTGGGGGACGCCCAGGGCCTTCTCACTGCGCTACAGTCCCAGCCGTTCTTTCAATTTTAAGACAGCATCTCAGTATGTCATTAAGTTGCCTGGGTGAGCTTGAACTTGTGGCCCACGTACCTCAGCCTCCTAGAGTTCTGGGATTACACGTATGCACCACCACTCCCAGCGCACCTGTCTTCTTGCCTGTTTTCTCCACCTCTGCACTTGAGCTACGCATGCAAGAACCTGTGCTGGCTGATTCATTGCTGCATTCCCAGCTCTTAGAAAGCACCCTGGCCCAGAGTAGGCAAACAAGGCGCTGTGTTTCCCCATGTATGGTATACGTCCCAAAACTTACAAGTCTATGCTATTCACGAATTGTACCTTGGTGGCATCTCTTGGAGATTTTTAAATGACAGCCCTGGGCCTAAAAATTATATCACTACAGTGCTTTCATTACTAAAAACTATAAAAGTTCTAGATATACGGTATGGTATTGAAGTAAAACATATCACGTTTTTCAACTTGAGCACTACTGACATTACTAGCTAAGTGGTTCTTTGTTGTGGGAACTGCCTGGGTATTGTAGGACAGTTATCAGCATTCCTGATCTCAGCTCGTTACATAAGGAGAGCACAACCCTGCCGAGCAGTCACAACCAAAAATGTTGCCTGATACTGCCATTTTGTGGGTCAAAACTGTCCCAAACGATAAGTCACTGAAATACATACAGTACACTGAAAATAACAAAATATAGTCGCACACCTCAGTTGCTTTATCTAATAACAGGATGTCGGTAACTTAGCCTTTCTCTGTTTACTCATCTCCAACAAACAGGGGCTCAACATACCCAAGAAAAGTCGGTTCAACTGTGCAAGCTATTTCACAACTGTCCGGGGAAACCTTCGGACATTCACACTTTTTGTTTTACAACCCAATGCTGACTAGAATTCAGGGCAGCAGATACAAATAGGAAAATAACCATCATTGGCCAGGTGTGATGACACACACCTGTAATCCCAGCACTCAGGAGTCAGAGGCAGGAGGATCGCCATGAGTTCAGGCCAGCCTGGGCTACAAAGTGAGTTCAAGACCAGCACAGACTACGCAGCAAGACTGTCTCAAAATAAACAGGAAACATTAAATCCAACTTTAACTAAAATAATTTTCACATTATTCTTACAATAGCCATATAGAAAGTATAATACAGAGTCAGTCTACTCTGTACTCTTTTCCACAAAAGCGGATGTACTGAAAAGCTTTGTAGAGTAATAGAAGCTTGATAAATAGAGGAATCTAGCTCTTCCATCCTTCAGCGCAGTATTCTGTGGTGTAAGTAATAAGTTCTCCAGCATGAGACTCAGGGAAATACAATACCCTACCTATGTAAGGACCGCAGGACGAAGAACTCTTTTCTTCAGACATGGTAACAAAGTGTGCACTGCAGCCCTCACTCACTCTCCTTCCCCACAGGGGATATAATCTCATTGTACCGTCTTTAAATCTGGCCACATAAATGCTTTGGCCAATGGAATGTAAGCATACATCATCTAAGTGGAAACTTTAAAAGTATAAATGTGCACTCTGGCACAGTCCCTGGAGCTTCCAAAGTCTGCCACGTCCCAGAATGAGAGGACAGGCGGAGCTGACATACGGCTAACATCCCAGAATCGGTACACCTGAGCGACAGCCCTCGTGGGGTGGGTATGTTTACTCCTGCAGCCACTGAGCCTTAGCAGTGTTCAGTGTCTGCAGCAAAAGCTCGCTGACAGGAGTTCAGTGTCATTTTTCATGTGCCACTATTAAAATGTATGCGCTACAGAAAGTTGTTTCACAATTCCTAATCCACACTGTGATATTTAAAATGCCATGGAAACGGGCCTAGTATGCATTACAAATACAGGTTCACAGGGCCCCCAAAAGAGTCTCTACAAGTTTAGAGAGGTGGAATTTAAGACGCCTTAATGTCCTTAACACAAACAAAACTAAGTATTCCATTTGTAGTCCAAATATAATCTTTAAAATTCCATGCTGTATCTATACATTTGCTATCAGCAGACTAGAAAATGACTCATTTAAGAAGGAACAGGCAATAAATCAAAGGTCTAACTCTAACATTTATCTTCTTTTCCACCTCTCTTCCAGAATGGTTTGCCAGTGAAAACCATGCTGCCAGGACCAATCTTCACTTTCCTATCCTTACTGTCCTCAATTTCTCAAGCAGCACTGACACAATCAACTCGACGTTGCCTCCCTGCTCAGTCTGGAACTAAAGTAGTCCCTTAGCTTTACTAACCTATTCTTCCTCCTCTCACTGGCCTGCCTGAGCGTCCTCTCCTGGAAACGCGCGGTGAAGCTGGTGTTCTCTAATCTGGGCCTTAGGGTCCTCCTCTTCTTGTCTCACTCTTCCCCTCTTAAGCAAATTTAAAGCATTTCAATAGTTGTAAATATCATTTACCTTTGGCCACTTCCTACATGAGTATCTCTAACAAAGACCTCTGGAATTCCATACTCATATTTGATGACCTCCTTGACAAGTCGACTAGGATGGGACTTAACATGGCCAGAAGATTTGGGTTGATCATCCCACCTAAATCTGCTTCGATTCTAAATTCACCCTCTAGATTTTCCAACCTCAGGATATAGTACCATATCCTAATCAGATGAGTTACTAATATTATACCTCAGAGTTATTCCTATCACTTCCTTCTCATTTCACCTACTATATCAAATCCACCAGCGAATCCTGTCAATTCCAACTCCGAAGTACAATTCAAATTTACCCACTTCTTGCCAACTCTATTACCATCTACTCAGACTAAGCTACCAAAAAGCTTCAGTTTCCACAGCAGACTCCCAACTCATGTGTGCTTTTTCTTCCTTTCCCCCAACTACCTCCATAATCCCTCTTCACATAAGAAACAAACAAACAGAGTGAGCTGTTCAGAATGTATGAAATCACTCTCCTGCTTAGAACTTTCTGACTGGACCCAATACCTTTTCCATATCATGCCTACAAGGATCTTTACATTTTTTGATTTTTTTTTTTTTTTAACCTTATCTCATGTGGTGGTGCATGCCTGTAATCCCAACACTCGGGAGGCTGAGGTAGGAGGGTCTTTGCAAGTTCGAGGCCTAGTCCTGACATCAGACTAAGGATTGGATAATACAAAAAGGCCTGTCTAATTCAGTTTTTGTCACCATGTGCTCTCTTGCACGGTGGCCCGCCCTCACTCAGTAGTGTACGATTCTTTTCCTACTTTTATTTGACACAGACTCACTCTACAGAACCTGTTTGCTTTCCTAGCTTTAATAAAACTTTGCTACTTTAAAAATTTAAAGAAACTTTGTCATAGGCTACATGAATAAACCCTGAAAACATTATATGCTAAGTATAGTTATAAGCAATGGTGGAAGGAAAAACACTACACAATTCCACCTATATGAAGTATTTAAAAGAGTCAAATTCACAAAAGCAGATAGAATGGTCATTGTTAGAGGAAAATCGGGAAGTAGAGGTGCTAGTTAATAAGTTTCCACAATGCAAGACTGAAAACTCTAACAACTTGCTGTACTACATTGTACACATAGCTGCTATATACTTTAAGAACCTATTAAGAGGGTACATTTCATGTTTATATTTTTTTACCACACTTAAAAGAACAAAAAAGAATAATCCCAGTCTCTTATCCAAATTAGTGATGTTCTCATTAGTTATAAAGCAATCGCATTAACAATTGCTTAGGCATTAGACCAACTGGTTCAGCCTGGTTAAGGAAATTTTAAGCTAGTAGTACACTATAAAGTAAAGCAATAAGAAAATAAAGTCTTAAGTGCAGAAGGAAGTTCTTGCCTCCAATATCTGCAAAACTTCTAATTTAAAAGCCTCATTAGGGGCTGGGGATGTAGCTCAGCAACATAAGCGCTTGCCTGGCAAACTTGAGGTCGTAAGTTCAATTCCTGGTACCAAAAATATAAAAAATAATAAAACATAAATAAATAAATAAAAAGCCATATTGCAGGGCCAGGGATATAGCTCAGCAGCACAAGCACCTGCCTGGCAAGTGCAAGGTCCTGAGTTCGATTCCCATACCAAAAGAAAAAAACCACATTACATTGTATGTATGCTAAACTTTTTTCAAAAATCCCTTCAACCAGGCTGGGTGTGGTGGCACATGCCTATAATCCTACCACTCAGGTGCTGAGCCAAGAGGATTGCTCCAAGTTTGAGGCCAACCTGGGCTACAGAGTGAGTTCAAGGCCAGCCTGGACTACATAGCGAGACTCTGTCTCAAAAAAAAAAAAAAATCCCTTTAATTATTAATCTGTCACTAAACAACTAGGTACATATATACCATAGCACAATCCAGCCAAAAGCATAACATTAGCCTTATAAAGCATTACCAAAAATAAATGAATAAATATTCTTAAATTTCTTGCTACAACAGACTGTATTAATAGTGTACAAGCAAAATTCTTGACAAGGACTGGAGACGAGCAGACAGCCCTCTGGAGTTTAATCTGCACTTATTAGCATCTAATCCAATAAATGTATCTTACAGTGGTGAAAGAGCTATTCCAAGTAGAGCATTCAAAATGCTTTTATAATTCCGAAGAAATTTATTATTATTCTTCTCAATATACTTCATAAAACCTGACATTTTCACCAAATTTAATGTAGTTTTCATTTAATTTAAGTGTACATTAATTACACATTCATTCCACTCTGCTGTTCAATTTTGAATTGATGGACTTGTTTTGTAGTACAGGTATTGAATCCAAGTGGGTGCTCAGCTACACATTACTCTGAGACATGGTCTCACTATGTTACCCAGGCTGGCCGTAAACTTGGGATCCTTCTGCTTCAGCCTCCCCAGCTGCTGGGATGACAAGTATGCACCACCATGCCTGGATGATTTGTTGTTTTCCAGCCGTGGGGATTGAACCCAAGGTCTAGCACACGCTAGGCAAGTACACCAATGAGCGATATCCTCAGTCTGTGTTCAGTTTTTTTAATGAATTATAATACTGCAACCTACCAAAAGCACAACCTCCAATTTAACACCATACTAGTGTCACATGAATGCATACTACCTAGTGTAAGGGTTCCAAAGCAGCAAAATGTCTGTAACAATAACTGTCTGGTACAGTTCACAAATATTTCTACTTTGCCTAAGTAAAGTTACTCAATTAAAATTTTCTCTTTCCTCTGAAAAATTCAAGGCAAGATTAAAATCTACTTTCTGCTCTTAGAATTCTACTGACCCACAAAATATACACTGGAAATAAAGTTTCTAGAGAAATAGTTCCAGCATACAATTAGAATTTCTCCAAAAATATCACTGGTATTATAATGAAAGCACAGTATTATTATAAATCAGATAAAGTATGATTTTTAAGTGTCAGCAGAAAGGGGTAACTATAAAGTCTACCACACCTGACAGTTATTCTGAATTAAAAAAAAAAACAAAAAACAAAACTTGACACCCAATCTATCCCCTACAGCAATGGCAATATACACATATACACACTTCTTAGTATCCTTGTCCTTGAATCATTTTTGCTTTGTTCACCACCCAATTCCAACTTTACCTACTTTTTTACGAAACAAAGAAGGAACAGACGCTTCTAAAGTGGGTTCCAAATCTCCTTGGTGGTTGTCATTATCACCTCCTCTTGTACCATCAAGTTGGTGCCCTTTTCTGAGCCTTACATCTGGCTCTGGAGTCCTGCTGCAGCCTGAGCGGTTTTCTGCTGGCTCGTTCATGGGATACCCAAGCCTTTCTCACAAAGTGGTGTTTCTTTCTTGGGTGGAAGGAAGTGGTCCCTTCTTGGGAGAATGGATTTTCAGGATAGTACGGTGATCCTAAAGAGAAAAGTTTTGAAAAATATTTTAAAAGTAAACACAAGTATCAGAGGAAAATGTCAGTTACATTATAATACATTCAAACAACAGAAAACTCAATAACCACCAAAGTTAAGAATAATGTTTTAAAAACCTGTATTTCCTGATAGGAAAATTATCAAAATCTATTTTTAAATGAAAAACTCAAGACACAAGGCAACATGTTCATGCTCCCATTTATGTTAGTTATAAAATATGCAACTATATGTAAGTATACGTGTACCTAAATAATTACTAGAAGTTATTCAAAACTAAGCTCTTGGCATAGAAGTGCATAAGGAAGACCCCTGGGTCTACAGTGAGAAGGCTTACTTATCTCCTTGTTCTAGCGGCATTCTCTTTTAAAACAATTACTTTTTCATTAAAAACTTACCTAACTGTAGAAGAAATCTATGTAAGCTGGATATTTACATATCCAATCTCATTTAAACATCACGACACCATAGGGTATTTTTATTTCTATTTCACAGGTGAGAAAACCAAAACTCACTACACTTTCTATAAACAGGACAAAATTAAAGAGATTGTGAACTTACATAGGTCATTTTATAGGCTATTTTTTTGCATTAAAATGTTTAATTTTTTTATTTCAACATTTTTTTAGTTGTTTTAAATTCTAAACTACCTTGGAACATAATCTCAAGATCAGAGCCTACTCTTCGTATATCCATCTGAGTTCCCAGAAAATGCTACGTGTGTAAATGTTTAACAAAGATTCGACAGATGATACTCAATGTTTTTCAGTGACAAATACTTTCAAAAAAATCACCAATCCACTCTGAACTGCACTGCATTAATCTACTTTCCTAGTCTTTGGCACTCTACTTCATAACTCATAGTACACAAATTTTAGACAATTAGTTAAATATCCTAGTAAGGAGGTTATCACAGCCAGTCCAACTAGATATATTAAACCAGTAAGAAATGGAGAGGCCACATTGCCTCAAATCACCATCCTACTGTAGACAGGTGTGAAAACATCTTTTAAAGCAAGGAACAGATAGGAGGGGATACAATGAGACAAGAGACTGCAGGTGCACGCTTGCTCTTTATCCCTGGGCTTCTTTGCTTTCTCACTTTCCTCTGGAAAAGAAACTGAGCTCTGACCTCCTAGGACCATCCACGCACATTCTGTGCCTTCACGTGAATTGCGAAGAGGAAGGGTCAAGGGTGGTTATGCAGCCCTGAGGAAATGTAGTGAAGCCGGTAGTCTCAAAGGGAGCTGACCCCTTGGGGCTAGCAGCTGTTCATTCATCTGAGCTATGGAGAGGAGGTGGTCCATTATGCCCCAAGCTTGAGGAAATGTGGTGAAGCTGCTTGTTTTTAAGGGAAAAAAAGTCTAACTTTTAAACTTTCATTTTGCCATGATGGCTACAAAGAGGGTAGGAATGTAGCTGAGTGTAAAGGCCCTAAGTTCAATACACTGTACCACAAAACTAAAGAGTCTTGACACCAAAAGCATTATCCAAACCAGAAAAAAACTGATCAATGGACTTCATCAACATTAACTTTTATAAAAGATCCTGTAAATTAACTAAAACGCCAAGTTTCAGACTGACAGAACGAATTTGCCCAACATATATCCAATACAGGACAAGTATCTAAATTACATGAAGAGAGAACTCTTAGAAGCTGAACAGCACAAAAATAATCTGACTACAAATACAAAATGACATAAACATTTCACCGAAGAGAATATACTAATGGCAAATAATCACGGAGAAAGATTTCAACATCATTAGTCATCAGGGAAATGAAAAGTGAAACCAAAATGAGATCACTATAAACCTGATCAGACCACAAGTGGGGCCGCACACCTGTGACCCCAGCATTCCTGGAGGCTGAAGCAGGATAATCAGAGTTCGAGGACAGCCTGGGCTACAGAGTTAAAGGCCAGTGTGAACTACAAAGCGAGACTTTGTAAATCAATCAATCAATCAATCCTAATCAGAATGAGTTTTTAACAAAAAAAAAAGAAAGAAAAAAACTGCAAAAAACAGTAACACATCAGTGGACTGAAGATAACTGATTTCTGCCATGACAGTGTGAGGAACTTTACTGGTCTCTTCCCCAAAGGATGTGGTAAAAGCTGCAAAACAATCACCTTTAAAAACCTCTGGAAATGATCCTAGGAACTAATAGTAAATTAAGAAACAGCTATTCAAGGATATCTATGAAAACCTATTAAGAAAGCTGGCACTGTATTTATTCGAACCTTTCCTCGTCCCTAAATCCTGCTAACTCCCCTTCAGGGCAGACTCCCCTTCAGAGTGCTGCAAGCAAGAACATAGGGCTCCCTCTGACACCAGTACCCAAAGAAGGGGCTCCCTTCCCCAGAGGAGCGGGGCATCAGTGCCTCTTATTCTTCCCAGCTATCACTGAGATTAAATCCTTGGTGAGCAAAGTTCCAATAATTGCTCCCTCCTTCTGCCCAGGCCCTACATTTGGAATGAAGCCCCTACCTTGGGCATGGCATAACAAAGAGTAAGAGTCCTGACCATTCCTGAGTCAGCTCAGGAAGTGGGGTTCAGCTTACCTCTAAGCAACCTATGCTACACTGGGAATGTCACTTAAAAATCCTGTCATTGTTTATACTGCCCAGTTCAGAGATTTTGTCTTGGGTGAGAAACAATCAATCAACAGATACTGTACTATTGTTTCTAATCTACTCCCTAAAACACCTATTTGAATCACAAAGTAACAACTCCAAGCCTACAGGTCCTTTAAAGAAAAGAGACTGAGGCATTTGGAAGAAAAATACCTTCTAAATTAGAAATGACTATACAAGAAAGAACCAAGGCATAAGACAGCTGTAAGAGCAGAACGAAGATTAGACAATGACCTCAGAAACAATTCCATCAAAGAAGACACACCTGGGTTATTCTAGGGCACATCCACACAGCTGGGGCACTGGGTGAAACCAACAGAACCATCAGCCAGCAATCACAGGAATTTAACAGCTGGATATGATCCATGAAAGACAAAAAGAGAGGCTTACCTAATACACTACCCAGGTGAACCCAGGGCAACTGAGGGCAAATCCAAAATGAGACCTCCCCAAGAAATACTACTGGAGATGGGACACTAGGGAGAGAAAGAGACTTGACTAAAACAGTCACTAAGCAAATATACAAGCTAGTAAGTCCTGACTGAGGAAGAGGGAACCTGTACCCAGAGCTGCTATATTCTCTAACGTCCAATTTCCAACAAAAAAATTACAAGGCAAAGAAACAGGAAAGTATAGCCTATTCATTGAGGGTGAGGAAATACCCTCAGAGGATGCAATAAGCAGTTCCTAGATCTTGTACCTCTGTCTTGGTTACTTTTTTTTCGTTCCTGAGACAAAATACCCAACACCCAAAATGAAGGAAGGAAAGGTCTGTTTAGCTTACAGTTTGTGGAGGTTTCAGCCCATACTTGGCTGCTTCAGAGGCAGAGTGGCACATGGCAAAGGGCAAACTGTTCAGGGCAACAAACAACCAGCAAATGTATAGAATTGAAGGCAAGCAGCCTCTTTCTCTCCTCTACCTTGTAAACAGCCTGCCCCCACCCAGGGGGTGTGTAGCTCTCACACAGTCTCCATGCCCTCCTCTTCCAGAGGCTCAGGATGTTTACAAAAGAAGCACCCCAGCTTCCTCCTGAGTCACTCAGCTAAACCTCTAGATTCCCCAAGTTGACACAATGTATCAGCCATAACAACCTCCCAACCCCTACAACCATGAAAATATGTTTCTATTCTTTTTTGGTACTGCGAATCCACAACTATGAAAGTATAAATTTCTATTCTTTTTTGGTACCAGGAATCGAACTTAGGACTTTGCACTTGCCAGGTAGGCACTCTGCTACTGAGCTATATATCCAGCCTAAATTTCTATTCTTTATAAATTACCCAATCTCAGGCATTTTGTTATAGAAGCACAAAACATACTAAGACACTAACTTAACTTTATTTAACTTCAATTGTATATACAATTCTCTACTATATATTCTGCCTCACTCTCTGTTATTGAAGTCACAACTGTATTTTATACACTGTGTCTCACTTAGCATAGATATGTAATTATTCCTTTGCTATGCAAATCCTGTGGCAAATAAGTAATGTTATAATAAAAAATTCATTCGATACCAGCTTTTTTATATTTGCCTTTAACAGGTATCTTTCTACCTTTATGTGGCTATAAGTTACTCCCTCAGCTTTTATCTATAAATGCCCTAATTTCTCTCTGAATTTTGATGGAAATTTTTGCTGAATATAAATTCCATGGCTTTTTCTTTTCATCAGTTTGAATATATCATCACAATTCTAAGAAATCTGTTCAAAATCTTACTGTGGACCCTCAGTCTCTTTTCTTAGTCTTATATCCAATTTATGTTGCATTTTCCCACCTGAGCTCTAAGCTTTACAAACCAAAGACCTTTACCAGCAACCCCCCTGCAGGAGAGAGCACTGTGAACAAGATCGGCTCTGAGCCCTTTATAGGGAAGGAACTGAGACCTGAACATACTCCAGAACAACACTAGACCACACCAGGAACGGGTGCATCAACGACAAAAACATGACAGAATTTCCTGCCATTCTAACTATGGTCTTCTCTTGGCTGAGCATTCACTTGATTGCCCTTTTGCTGTTTTCCAGAGCTCTTCTAAAATCATTTCAGCCAGTCTCCAGAATTTTTATTTTTTTATTGTGGGGAGGAGTGTCTTTTGTGGGTTTTGTGTATGTTAGTTTTTCTTTGTTTTCTTTTGTTTTTAGGTTGGGAGGAATGTAAGAAAAAGGCAGAAAAATTCTAAAAAAGTATACTAGTAATTAGGGGTAAGAAGTAGCAGACTCACCAAGCATGGTAGTGCACACCTATAATGCCAGCACTATGGAGGCTGAGGCAGGAGGATCCCCACAAGTTCAAGGCCAGTCTAGGACACGTAGTGAATTTGAGGCCAGCCTGAACTACACAGTGAAACCTTGTCTCAAAAAGCAAAAATAAACCAAAAAAAAGTAGCAGACTCCTACAAACATTGAGACATGATACAACCACAATAATCAACAACATACACTGGTAAACACAGAAATGGATCAGCAAGTGGATTGGAGGTGCAGAGATGAACCCAAAAACAGAATACACACACACTTAATGTCAAAAACTGGGTTAGTTAATAAGTATATAAGGATCATCTAAGAAAGAATAAAACTGGATTCTCAAAGCCTATCATGAAAATACAGTATAAACAGATCAAAGAGGTAAACTTTAAAAATAAAGGTGCCTGAGAACTACAAGAAACTACATAGAAGGATTTTTTTTTCTTTTTCGTACTGGGAATCAAACTCAGGACCTCGCATTTGCAAGGCAGGTGCTATGCCGCTAAGCTATATCCCTAACCCAGGATTTTTTTTTAAGACATGGTCTCAATATATATGGCACTTCAGGCATCCTTAAATTCCCAATTCTACCTCAGCCAAGTGTTGGAACAGGTGAGGATTTTTTTTTTTTAAGGCAGGGTCTCACTATGTAGTGCAGACTGGCATTGAACTCATAATGTAGCCCTGGCTGGCCTCAAACTCACCGTGATCCTCCTGCCTCAGCCTCCTGAGTACTGAGATTACAGGCATGCACCACCATGCCTGGCTCCTTTTTTTTAATTTCCAAGACACAAAGAATTTTTTTTTAAGAGCAGAATATATTTACTGAGGGAAAGAAGGCTTCTGTCTGACAGGGACAGAAGGGGGCCCAAGTCGGAAGAATTTTTTAATTAAGAGGCAAAATACATAAAAGACTCAACTATTTTAAAGTAAGTTATTTAAACATAGCATATCCTATAATCAGAAATAATCTATAACCTGTACACCAAAGGGCTAAATGTCTTTAATATGTTAGAAGAGCTAAAAATAAATCTTTTTAATAAATATTTCCAATATTTAATCTTACATCAAAGAGGTAAAGTGGTATGTTTGTATAAAATATCTCAGGAAGATGAAAAATAAAACTGAGAAAGTAAAAACAATGGAAGAAGAAAACTTACTTTTACTGTAAATCCTTTAGTAGCTTTTAAAGTTTATACATGTATTTATTCCAAGTAAACATATTTTTTAATTCTAAAGAATAGTAAATAATGAAAACAGATTTGTAACCTGCACTACGAAATGAAACTTTAAAATTTGTAATTTTCTCTTTAGAGACAAGTGGCTTTTCCAGCTTCCTGAGGCCTAGGTGTAAGTAAATACCACCCCTTCCTCTCCTCAGCCCTGATGAAGTGACATTACACAGACGCCGGTCCCAGGAGATCAGGGCCAGTTTCCTTTCCAATACAAAAGGGAGAGAGAAGACGGCTGGGAGCAACAAGCCAAGTCTGGAAATGCTGAATGTCTGATGCCTTGGGGCAAATGAAGCAAGTAAATAATGGCCTCCTTTGATTTGGTCAGCAGCAAGCAAACAAGATCTGAGCATATGGACCTAAGTGGACAGTGACAGTTTCTGACTTTAACCAGAAGCATCAGTACCTTTATGAATTTTCAAGCAATTCACCCCATATAAAACTTAAGATTAAATATTACTTTCTGCATTTAGAGAGCACATTGAAACTTCCATTGAAAATTAACTTAAAGAGTTAAACACGACTAGTGCCAAGTACAAAAGATGATGATGAAATGATAACCATCTTTTTGGGGGGCTCAGGGACACTAGGGATTGAACTCAGGGCCTCTGCACTGAGCTGTACCCTGAGCTCTTTATTTTGACAGTCTGGTTGAATCGCCAGGGCGGGGCTCCAATTTACAATCCTGCCAAAGGCACCCAAAATAAAGAAATTAAAGACCTGGGCCATCACACCCAGCTCCAAAAGTCCTATTTTTAATGTAATAGTGTTAAAAACTTTATCTCTATTCTTTTATGCAGCATAAAAAAGCCTATTCATCATATGTAGCTCTCTCAAGCCAGTCTTTTATACGGAGACTGAAATCAATGTGATTTTCAATTCTAACAGTTCAAAAGAATATTAATACCAATACCTAAAAATGTGAGTTACTTGTTTTCAAAATTTGAGTTACTATTACAAGCACTTGACACAACTCTAGACTTCTATAAAATTTCGTAGCCAGGGAGGTGGCACAAGCCTACAATCCCAGCACTCAAGAGGAAAGATCACCCCAAGTCAGAGGCCAACCTGGGCTACATAGTGAGTTCAAGGCCAACCTGAGCTTCACAGAGAAACCCTAGCTCACAAAGAACAAACAACAAACAAACTTAAGTAAGAAAATCAGTAACAAACCAATACCAAATAAAATTTCCTATACAAATTTTAATATGGTTTCCAAAGAGGTATATTCTGCAAATGCCTTAATTGAAAAAGTAACATGACTAAGCTCATCAATCCTGAATTCTTTACAAGGGAAATACAAAATAAATACTAGAACAATTTTTTGATAAATCTGACAAAAAAGTACTTGCCTTACATCTGTACACAGTCTGTTCAGAACCTGGAGTGACAATGCCATCTCTGAATGCTTACTCCATTCTAAAATATCAGGTGCTTATCTTTGTGATGGGAAACTATGAGGCTCAGAAGTTGACCATTATCTATATAAAAGAGAGTAAAAACCAAACCCAGATCTCACAATTCTGACTCCTCATTGAGAATTTAACCACCACAAAATTCTTGACAGAAAAAGTTCAATTTTAAAGATAGCATTCACCAGTTATCTTTTTGTCGTTTTTCTTTTTGAGACAGGTTCTGCTATGTAGTTCAGTTCAGACTGGCCTTGAACTCACTTTGTAGCCCAAGCTGACTTCCAACTTGAAGCAATCTTCCTGCCTCAGCCTCCCAAGTACTGGGACTACAGGCATGCACCACCACACCCAGCTTCTATTCATCTTTATCATGATAGGTATTATATCCACTTTCATGGAAAAGCTGGTTTTCCTTAAAAACATTTACCTTGTAATAAATAATTCTAAAGAATAATCACTTAATGGCATATTTAGTCAACCTGACATTTATTATAACACTTTTTGGGCTTTTTAGTCCCAAAGTCATTTTTGTCCCAAAGGCATACTTTCTTTTTTTTTTTTTTTTTTTTTTTTGCGGTACTGGGGCAAAGGCATACTTTCTGGCA
Source organism: Dinomys branickii (assembly GCA_004027595.1). Classification (NCBI taxonomy): domain Eukaryota; kingdom Metazoa; phylum Chordata; class Mammalia; order Rodentia; family Dinomyidae; genus Dinomys; species Dinomys branickii. The sequence goes on along the minus strand of PVLD010022837.1, from coordinate 2,864 downwards.
GATTAAGAATTGCTACAGTTTTTCTAGTCAGTTGGGCACTGAATTAAAATGCAGCCTACTGTTGACTTGCCTTATGCTGTTTTATTTCATGATTGAATGCTTTACTTTTCCAATTTTTATTCTCTGACTTGCTGCTAAAATCACCTAATCTGCTAATTATAAGTTTACTTGCTAGAACAATTAGGTTTGTCAACCTCACTGCCTAGTTTTGCTCCACTCTGCCATTATATGTAGCAAAACTGGGGCTAGGAAACCACTTCCTCTGCATCCACCTGAATTTGGGCAACAGCCTCTTCCTTCCATCTTCCTAAGAGAAGCAGAAACAGAAACAACGAAGACCTCAGAAACCTCTAAAACTCCAGGCCAGAGTACAAACATGTTAGATCCTTTGCCTCGACCTTTTATAATCTTTTCCCACTGGAACTTCATTAAAGGTTGATACACAGAGACTACATGTAACATATCTGATTAAAGCAAAGTGAATTCTGGGAGAGTCATATATGCTAAGGTGACCTTGAGCTAACTCAGCACCCTGTCAATCATATTCAGACAAATTCAGTGAGAGGCACCCCGTCAAGGAGCGCACACCTTTTAAAACCTAAAAGTCTAGTTTACCTTTGGTCTTCCTATTGCACTGCCATCCTGGCACCACTTTCCCACTCACACTACTCTTTTGCTGATACAAACTCAAGCACACCTTCCAATTACCTCCAATAAATGTAGCCACTTTTTAACCACTGGATATACACTTGCAATTCTTTGCTTTTCACAGAGCAGGACCTGGAATCAATCTCCTAAATTTATCACACATGCATCTCTCCACCATGCTGTTTCTGCTTTGGGACCTGTCAACCACAAATTTAATCCTCTGAAGTCATGAGCCAAATAAACCTCTCCTCCTTTATGATGCAGGGGGAGTATTTTGTCCAGCAACTGGAAAACTGCCTCACACAGAAAAATGGTACAGAAAAGTGGGGCCACTGCTGCAACTATTCTTCACCATGTGGTTCAGAAGCCTCCAGAACTTGTTTGTAGGAAGAGTTTGAAAAAGTTTGGAGATATAAGGTAGAGAAGCCCTAGAATGTTATGAGCAGACTCTGACAGGTGATCCTGGTCAGGGCTCAGAAGTCCAGAATGCTGATAAGAACATGGACAGTAAAGGTAAGACCGCTAAGGTTTTACTTGGAAACAAGGACTCTATTGGAAACTGGATGAGAGGCCACACATGCTTCACTCTGGAAAAAAAAAGTCTCGCATTTTGCCTATGTCCTAAGAATTTATGGGTGTCCTAAGAATTTATTTAAAGGTGGCAGACTAAATGAACTGAGGGAGAAAATCTCAAGGCAGCCCAATATTCAGGCTGTGCCATGAGTACTATTGGTTGCTTTTAGCTATTTATAGTAAGAATTCAGAGCAAAAGGGAGAGCAGAAATTAAAATAAATTTTGATCTAAAAGGAAGTAGATATAAATTTGAGGCCAAAGATGTGTGACTGGGGGGGAGGCACCAAGACAGTAAGAGTGGTAAGCAGCAGAGAAAGAGCTTGAGTGTTACCATCCAGATGATGGAATATATAGCAATGTGAGGAAGAGGGAGAGAAGTGGGTCTCCTGGACCCAGGAAGGATCTGAGGCATGAATTGAAGCCCACAGAGAGTGAAAAGAGAAACATCAACGGAGAGGAAGGAGGGAGCCAGCAGCAGCTTCTCCCTGAGACAGGACTTAGTGCAGGAGGGAGCAATCCAAAGCTGCAGAAACAGGGTGACTGCAGGCAATGCCAGAGGCCTCCACAGAGAGATGTAGCAGTGGAGGGGAGCAGGGTATACGAGGGACTGCACTACCTAGCAGTGAGTTCTGAGGGCTCAGTCGTCCCATGCAGACAGTGACTGCCTGAAAACCATCTTCGAGAGGGGCCAGATGAGCTCAGAACTCAGAGCAGCTGCTGGTTCCATCTAGCAGCTCCCAGCTGGGCTCAGGCCCACAGAAGGTGTGCTGACAGCTGCAGGCTGGTCTGGTCTTGTCTCAGCCAGAAGGTACAGGCTCAATGAGATTAACTATTACCCTGCCAAAAACCTACTATTTGCTTTCTGAAATAGATCAGCATGGATCAGGACTCTTGTCTCCACATGATTTCTACCAGTGACAACAGAGACAAAGTGGATTTTTTCTTTCCTCTCTATTTGCTCTCTGTTGTGGTGATGGTAGTGGTTTTTTGTTCTTCAATTTTGTTTTTTTCTCTTTCATTGTTTGATCTTGTTCTTACAAGTGTGACCATGGTTTCTAGTCTTTTTGTGGTTCTTATTCTGTTATCTCTTCCTTCTCTTCCCTCCAGTCTTCTGCACCAGTTTCCCACATAATCCCCCTCTGTCCTCCAGCCTTACTTCTAATTTCTTCTTCTACCTCTCCATTTTTTTCCCCAACCCCTTTTAAATTTTATCCCCAAGGGAAAATTGACATATGAAGGACTTACATGCTGCATATAATTTTCTGGTGTTTTAGATTTTGTTACATAACCACAAACCTAGTTCATATGGTTAATGGTAGCAAATTCACAGTTAATCAGTTTGTCATTTTCTAGGCTGTGATTGTTGCTGCTGTTATTGCTGATGGTACCACTTTAGCCAAAAATGACACAGCTGTTTTATTTTTTTTTTTTTATTTTAGAAACATAAAAGTACAAAAACATATTGACAAACAGACACCCATTATCATAGAAAACAGTACAATCACAACTAATCTATAGACAAGGTGATATGGTCTCAACAGTAGTTGTTGCTTTATCCATTGATATCTTCGATTTGTAGATGTATGGACCCATATACAGACATGCAAATTTAGTCAGACAGTTGATCCTCTCAACAACAGAA
>PVLD010022836.1:0-28519 GCA_004027595.1 Dinomys branickii | reverse complement strand
TGTATCCTCGCATTCAGAACTTGTTCTGGGTGGGGTTGAGTTTTGAGACTGCGTTTTGTTCCTCTGTTTTCCCATTTTTGGGTATCGGATTCAAAATGTGGAGCTATAAATTCCACAGACAGTTCAGCAGGCAAAGGTCTGCTGCAGAGGCTGCTCCAATGGTTACTTCTCTTTGGGAGAATGTCCCTTAAGCTGTCTGGTGAGATTTCTGCTTCTACTCCCTACCCCAAGACCTGGCCGGGGCGAATAAACAGCTCGCGACCCCAGGATTCTTGCAGATAGGCCACTCAGGTGTTCCTCCCTGGGTGGAGCTCCTTCCCCCCTCACAAAACCCGTTGGGGCGCCTAAGTAGGTCTTCCCACCCGGGAGATCCCGCAGTCCTTGAAGCTGCTTTGATGTCTCTCGCTGGGCTGACCTTCTTCCCGATTCAGGATAAACCGGTTAGAGCACGCACTTAACTCACCCTGTGATTGTGCAGACAGGAGTGCCGTTCAGATGTTTTTCCCTGGATGGAGATTTTCCCCGACTCAGAAATCGCACCGGCCGGTCCCTGTTGCTCCAGTTTGCGCAGCGCTGGCTGCGGGGGTGGGGTTCTGAGCGGGATCCCGGAGCGCTGCCCGGTTTGGCGCAGTTTGTCCCAGTAGCGCGTTCTCTGTTGGGTTCAGGAGCTGAAGCCGTTCTTCCCTCCACACTCGCTCTCTCGGCTGGTCGTCTTCTTCCCCGAAGTCCTTATTTCTGTCTTCATATTGCTATATTTCATTGTTTGGGTGGTAATCCTCTGGGAGGTTCTCTCTCTGCTGCCTACCCGGTCGCCATCTTCCCGGAAGTCCCATCAGAAGGAAATTTATAGCAGTGAATTCCTACCTCAGGAAAACAGAATAAACACAAATAAACAATCTTCTGCTGCATCTCAAGCTCCTAGAAAAACAAGAGCAAGTCAAACCCAAAGCCCAAAGAAGACAGGAAATTATAAAGCTCAGGGCAGAAATTAATGCAATGGAGACTAAAAGAACAATACAAAGAATTAATTAATTGAAGAGTTGGTTTTTAGAAAGAATAAATAAAATATATAAACCCCTAGCCAGCCTTATCAAAAAAAAGAAAGAAAAAGTGAAATACATGCAATAAGGAATGAAAGGGGTGAAATCAGTATAGGACCTGTAGAAATTCAGATCATCAGTAAATACTCTGAAAATCTTCACTCTCATGGAATGGAAAATAGAAGGAATGGACAGATTTCTAGATATATATGAATTACCAAAGCTGAATGAAGATATCCAAATCCTGAATAACTCAATATAAGCCAGTGAAATTGAGGATGTAATGAAAAACTTACCAATGAAGAAAAGCCCAGGTCCTTATGGATTCACAGCTGAATTCTGTAAGAAATTTAGAGAAGATTTAACACCAATTCTTCTTGGACTCTTTAATGAAATTGAAAGGGAAGGGATTCTCCCCAACTCCTTCCCGGAGGCAAGTATTATCCTGATACCAAAACCAGAGAAACACCCAACCAAAAAAGAGCACTACAGGCCAATCTCCCTAATGAATATCGATGCAAAGATTCTCAATAAAATACTAGCAAACAGAATACAACAAATCATCCAGAAGATTTGATCATACACCATGACCAAGTGGGATTCATCCCAGGAATGCGGGGATGGCTCAATATATACAAATGTAATACACCATATCAATACAGCCAAAGACAAAAATCACATGATCATCTCCATCAGTGTAGAGAAAGCCTTTGATAAAGTCAAACACTCATTCATGATAAAAACCCTACAGAAAATAGGAATAGATGGTCTTTGCCTCAGTCTAGTCAAAGTCATCTATGACAAACCAATGGCTAACATCATACTAAATGGTCAAAAGTTGAAAGCTTCACTTTAAAATCATGAACAAGACAAGCAGGTCCACTGTCACCACTCCTATTCAACAGAGTTCTAGAAATATTAGCTAGAGCAATTAGACAAGAGAGAGAAATAAAAGGAATAAAGATAGGAAAGGAAGAAGTGAAATGACCATTATTCACAGATGACATGATAATGTACATAGAAGATCCCCAAAACTCCATGAAAAGGTTTATAGATTTAATAACCAAATTCAGAAGCATAGCTAGATACAAAATCAACACCCCCAAATCAATAGCTTTCCTGTACACAAACAAACAGACTGAGAGAGAAATTAGGGAAACCACATCCTTCACAATAGCAACTAAAATGATGAAATACTTAGGAATCAAACAAAAGAAGTAAAAAAAACCTGTATAGTGAAAATTATAGTACTCAGAAAAAAGAGATCAAAGAGGATTTCAGAAAATGGAAAGATATTCCTTGCTCATGGATAGGAAGAACTAACATTGTGAAAATGGCCATAATTCCAAAATTGTTGTACAGATTCAAAGCAATCCCAATTAAAATACCATTAATATACCTCACAAATCTAGCGAAAACATTCCTAAAATTGACTGGGGACCAGAAGAGGTCTACAATAGCAAAACCAATGCTGGGAAACAAAAGAAAGGCAGGAGGCATCGCAATCCCTGACTTGAAATTATACCACGAAGCTACTGTGATAAAATCAGCATGGTACTGGCAAAAAAACAGACCTAAAGATCAGTAGAACAGATTAGAAGATAGAGACATAACTACAAACACACTCAGCCACCTTATAGTTGACAAAGGGGCTAAACATGTTCAGTGGAAGAAAGATGGCCTTTTTAATAAATGGTGCTGGAAAAACTGGCTTTTCACATGCCAAAGACTAAAACTAGACCCATGTCTATCAACATGCACTAAACTAAAGTTAAAATGGATCAAAGATTTAAATATTAAAACAGAAACACTAAATCTACTGGAAGAGAAAGTAGGTAAAAATCTTGAAGACGTTATGGTAGGCAGAGAGTTCATGAACAAAAACCAAACTGTACAGGAAATACTTCAAAGAATCAACAACTGATATCTCATCTTATGGAAAAGTATTTGCACATCAAAAGAAATCACCAACAGAGGAAAAAGAAAACCAACAAATTGGGAAAAAAATTTTGACCAACTTCCCCTCAGACAAAGGATTGCTATCTAGAACATATAAAGAATTTAAAAAATCAGATCCCCAAAATTCAAAGACCCAATCCAAAAGTGGGCATCTGAGATGAATACACACTTCTCAGATGAAGAAACACTAATGGCAAATAAACACATGAAAAAATGTTCAACATCATTAGTTATTTGAGAAATGCAAAGTAAACCAACACTGAGATTTCACCTCACCCCACGAAGAAGGATTATCATGAAGAAATCAGCCAATAACAAATGCTGTGGGGAAAAAAGAACCCTACTCCACTGCTGCTGGGAATGTAGATTGGTGAAACCACTGTAGAAATCAATTTAGAGATTCCTTACAAAACTAGGATTAGAAGTCCCACTCAACCCAGCTATTCCCCTTCTGGGAACATATAAAGAACATCCATATTACAGTGATACATCCATACCCATATATGTGCACCAATCTTTACAGAAGCACAATTTGTCATAGTTGAGTCTTGGAAACAACCCAAAAGCCCATCAACTGAGGAATGCATAAAAAAGATGTAGTATTTTTATATAATGGAGTATTGCTCAGCTACAAAAAAAACATAAACTCAAGGCTTTTGCAGGTAAATGTATGCAACTAGAGACCATACTCATAAGTGAAATAAATCGGACCCACATGTGTAAACATCATATTGTCTCCCTGGTGTAGGAGCCTGAAAGAGTAAGTAAAACTCAAAATGTACAATAGATGATAATGAAAGGGAAAGAAATTGCTTAAAGAAAGGAACAACTGGGATGAGGGAAAGAATAAAAAGAACTAACTGTACTGCTGTCTAATGGTACATTGAAAGGAGCAGTTAAGGCTTAAATTTTTTTATATTTTGACCAATTTTGCATGCTCATATCTGGTAATCTGAGCAACTGATTTGAAGACAACAATATGCAATGGGACAACCATTGTTGAATTCCTACCGTCTTGTTTAGTGAAACTGTATTATCGTTAATGTTTTATTTAATAATTTTTTTAGTCTCTTTAATTGTTTGAACAATCTTCCATTCTTACATCTGGTAATCTGAGCAACATAGTTGAAGTTAAAAATATATAACAACCACTGTTAATTCCTATCATTTTGTTTTGAAGGTCTATATCATTTTTAATGTTCTTGCTTTGTTTTGTTTATATCTGTGATGTTGGTATGTTGCTACTGTTGTTTTTCTTTTTACTGCTTTCTTTAAAACAAAATAAAACAAAATCTAGAAACACATAAAAAAGCTTAATCATTTTAGGTTCTAGTCCCCATATAATTTCTGCTGTGGATTCGGGCTGGATTTCCTTTTACCCCCCCCCTCCCCCCGCTAATCACAAAGCATTAAGTAGTATTCAAATTCAATGAGTTAGGAGCAAAATTTGCAGAAGCTTGGCATTTGGCTAAAGCCTCATAACTTCAGCAAGAAGTGAAAAGATGTGAAGATTTCAGTTATTTCTGAGAGGTACATGGGAGAAAGTATATGTGAGGAGAAAAGCCTGAGGTTTGACACAGTGCTACCAGGGGAACTTGGTATGGGATACCTAGATAGCTTCACACTCGAGGAAGAGTGTACCAATCTTACTTTGTAAAACTTGTCAGGGGCTATTTATTACCAATACTTATGAACAAAATCTGAAGTCTTTTGAATTCATAGGTGACTAAAAAAATTCCTCAGAATAATAGTGTTTGATACTGGTTATCAGCATTTAGTAAAATTTTTTCAAGTAGCTACTATATGTCAGTCATTGCTAAGAGTGAAATATGCCAAAATACAGAAGACTTTTCCACCAAAAACTGGCAATTTGAGAAGATTAACACACCCATAATGCTTATTCTCACAGGTAAATAAATGTATATTATCAGTATCATCACATAAATGTTCATATTGAGTTAATTTTCCCATTTAATTTGTTATAGTTTTTTGAAGTCCAAGTAAAAATCCATAGCTTTAATCACCAGATCAAAATTTAATTTTTATTCTTTATTTATCAGATTTCAAATGATATGTTTATCAGGAATCTTCCGAAGGTGGCCAACTCTCCTGGACACTTCCGGCCTGCACAGGAGTCTGAATACACATTCAAAAGACTCCAGCAGCTTTTACAAGGAGAAAAGAAAGAGACAAAAATGTATGTATGTATATATGAATATACATATATGCAGGAGGGCTAACATGGTTCTACTATTGTATTATATCACTTAATGCTAAGGAATAATCGATGACGGGTTATTTGATCAATCTTGTATGTCTGTATGTGTTATCCTGAACACACACTTCGAAGAAATCAATATGTAAAGCAGCAACTATTGGTGGTTTTTTGTTGTTGTTGTTATTGTTGTTGTTTGCCTGTTTTGGTTTTTGTCTTTGGATTTTTGGTTTTTGTGTTTTTTCTGTTGTTGAGAGGATTAATTGTCTGACTAATTTTGCATGTCTGTATATGGGTTCATATATTTACACTTCGAAGATATCAATGGATAAAGCAATAAGCACTGTTGAGACCATGTCACCTTGTCTATAGATTAGTTGTGATTGTACTATTTTTTATGCTAATTGGTGTCTGTTTGTTAATATGTTTTTGTACTTTTATTTTTTAAAAAATAAATAAATAAATAAATAATAAAATAAAATTAAAAAACAAAGGTGGCCAACTCATTTACTTTTAGTATAATTTAAAAATTATGGCTTTAAGCCATTTGTGGTTGCGCATGCTTATAATCCCAGCACTCGGGAGGCTGAGGCAGGAGGATTGTTACAAGTTCAAGACCAGCCTGGACTACAAAGTGAGCTGAAGACCAGCCTGAACTGCATAGCAAGACCCTGTCTCAAAAAAAAGACCAAAAATAATAATAATTATTATTATTATGGCTTTGAACATACAGGGTATGATTTTAAAACTATGGTGAATATTTAAATTATAAAAAATCATTACAGTACAAGACATTGCCATTAACTTTCCTCAGAACGTACCCCTTGCTTTGAATACTCTGAGCTCTTGCTTCTTGCCATGTTCTGAAGCAGTTTGGGATGTTCTCTTCCATGAGTGTAATGCATTTTACTGTGGTGGCTGCTTCAAGGTCCTGTATCAAATTGAAAACATTTACCTTTCATTTTGACTTTGGGGAAGAGCCAGCATTCACACACTTCCAGACCCAGGGAACGAGGGAGGTGCGGACACTGTCGCGTTTTTCTGAGCCTCGCTTTCCACTGCAAGGCACCTGGCAGCAGCATGCACCGTATTTTTATCATTCCTTGTAAAGACACTAATTTAAGGACTCCCAAGACTGCTTCAGGAAGGGGCAGGAACAACAGGTAGGTACATTCAAAGGGAGGGGAAGTACTCTCAGGGATCTTAGTGACAATGCATCTTTCACTGTAATGAAATTTAAAAATTTAAACATTAACTGTACATTTCAATTACCCCTTCTATTTAGTCTGGTTCCTGAGTACTTTGGACATATCTCTGATGGTCTGTCATAGATTCTTCGATTTTTTAAATAAAAAGGCATTCCAGCATGTCTTTTGCATTCTGTGTCTTAGACTCAGAATTGTTTTTCCAGTGACCCCTGATTGCTGTAACAGAGAAATAATAGAGGTCACAAGATAGGTACCCGGAGTGTTCGTTACTATGGGAGCCGTTGCTGATTGTATTTTCAGTGGTTAGAATGAGGGAGTATGTATTATTTTTGCTTTTGTTAAAACAAAGAATCAAACAAATATTTATATATTCAATACTATGGTATAACTTGGTTATCATATAATATCATTAATTACTCATCTGTATCTCACAGCAATGACACATACACAAAACCTTGGCTCTATGACATCAGCTTAACTAGACACTCAATTTTTTTTCTAAACATATACATAGGCATCTCTAAAACCATGGACACTATCACTACCAATGTGGTTTCTAAAAGTGGTTGGAAATAATTTACTTTTCTGTGGCTCTTTTTAGACTTAGGACATATCTAAGGTTGACCCCTACAAGTACCTGGTAACTGTATTTTAAAGTCCTTTTTAATCTCTCTTCCCCTGATTATTCTACCAACTAAATACATACTAATGTTCATTTTTTACTGTTAATTTCAAATTCAGAGGTTAATATTATTGCTTAACTTTTTTTTATTTTTATGTAAAATATTTAGCTAGCTCTGAAGCCAAACCTACAACACAATATGTATTATACAAATCTAGTACCTAGTTGTATTTCCTCTACCATGTTCTTACCTCCTCTTGGGAGTAAACATTTAAAACCTATTTTCAGGGCTGGGAATATAGTGTAGTAGAGAATGTGTTTTGCATGTTTTAGGTCATGGGTTCAGTTCCTAGGGCTGCAAGGAAAGAGAAAAAAAGGTTTCATTGCTTTAAAAAATATTAGCAATAAATACCCATGTTTATAGTAGCACAATTTGTAATATCTAAATCGTGGAAGCAACCCAAATGTCCATCCACAGAGGACTGGATAAAAAAACTGTGGCATTTTTACATAATGGAATATTATTCAGCTATAAAGAAAGACAAACTTGAGGCTTTTATAGGCAAATGGTCACAATTAGAGACCATACTCGTAAGTGAGGTAAATCAGATGTGCATGTGCAAACAGCGTATTGTATCATTAGTATAGGAACCTGAAGGTGGGAATATAAGTTGGGAGGTATGAAGGAAGACTGCTCAAAGGTAGGGAGCAATAGGGATGAGGGGAAGGAGAAGAGGAAGAGAGGGATAGCTGTGTAAGTATGTATATGTATGCCGGATGGCTATCATGGTTGCACTATTGTCTCATGTCACTTTAATGTAAGGAACAATCAATGATTAGTTGTTTAATCAATCTTGTATGTCTATTTGCGTTATCCTGAACATAACACTTTGAAGTTATCAATGTGTAATACAGCAACCATTGTTAATCCTGTCACCTTATTTGTAATTGTTTTTGTACTGTTCTTGTGCTACTGCGTGTCTGTTTGTTAATGTTTTTGTTCTTTTACTTTTAAAATAAAAAAAATATTAGCAATAAATGAAAATTATAAGTAAATATATATAAATACTTACTCATATAAATGTATATTAAGGGCTAGGAGTATAGCCCAGTGGTAGAGCACTTGCCTAGCATTTACAAAGGCCTGGGGTTCAATCCCCAGCACCACAAAAATAGATAAATAAATAAATAGCTATAGTAATGAGTATAAATACGTAAGCATTTATTTATTTTGACTTTTTGGCAAAATTTATTTCTAGATCAATAAAACTGAGACAAAGAGCTACATGGAGCAAATGAATTAACAAACTGACCCCTGCCTAGATTCTTGTCCCACAAAATCATAAAAAATACTTGCATTAAGAAAATATGAGTCCCTAAAAAAGGACAGGGTTCTAGGAAACCTGAAGTGGTTCAGTCCCACTTCCATCCCTCTCTCTGACAGAAGATTTCCTTCTCTCAATAAACATGTTCTGCTCTTTAAAAAAAAAGAAAGTATGCTTTTGGGTGATTTGTAATAGTTAACTGGTACAGTAGTATAGCCAGGAACTCATGCCGTAATAGAGTACAGAGAAGGTAACATTTCCTTTCTTTCTCTCTCTCTCTCTCTCTCTCTCTCTCTCTCTCTCTCTCTCTCTCTCTCTCTCTCTCTCTCTTTCTTTCTTTCTTTTTCTTTCTTTCAGATGTGGCCTTATTTTGTAGTTCAGGCTGGTCTTAAACTCAGTAAGTAAGAATATGGTTAGTTCTGTAAGAAAACATCATCCAACTGTTTCCCACAGTGGTCGTACCATTTTTCATTCCCACCAGAAATGAATGAGAGCTTCGCTCCATACCCTTACCTACACCTGATGTCGGTGCTCTGGATCCTGGCTATCATAACAGGAGTGCAGTGGGTCCCACTGTTGCTTCTATTGGCTAATCATTCCCCTGATGACTTATGTTTCACAGCACCTTTTTTTCCCGTGCTTATTTGCAATCAAGGTGTCTTTGGTGAATGTGTTACAGTCTTGGGTCCATTTTGGAATTGAGTTTTTTTCTTATTATTGGGACTTAAAAGTTTTCTGTCTATTTTAGATTTCTCCTTTATCAGATATATCTCTTGCAAAGTTTTTCTCCTAGTCCATAGTTCATCTCTTCATTCTGCTTTTTAATTAAGTTTTGTAAATTTTAAGATTCATTTTTATTTTTAATTGCCACATAGTAACTGTACATATTTATGGGGTATAGTGTGAAATTTCAGTACATATATGTAATGTGTAATGATCAGATCAAGGTCAGTGGCATATGTATCACTTCAGAGTTGTATCATTTCTTCATTCTGGGTACCTTCAAAATCTTCTTCTAACTATGTTGAAAGACTTAATTGCTTGCTGAGAACCCTAGCTGTCCTACTGTCACATAGACCCTTAGAAGTTATTCTTCCTGTCCAATGCACGTCTGTATGTATTAACTATCAAGTTTGATCCCCGGTTCTAAGAAAAAAAAAAGGAAGCACTCACTGTGAGCTATATTCCATTCACCTGTTGATTGACACCTGAGTTGAGTCACATCTTGACTACTGTGAAAACTGCCCAGCATGGGATTGCTGGATCATATTGAGATAGAGAGGTACCCAGTGCCCCCCAAGAGATACTTTAAAGTTTCCCTTTCCTCTTCTCCTTTGACAGCCACAGCTATATCCCATGTCCCATGGCTGCTCCAGGAGACCTATGTTTTGGTTGTGACAAGCTTTATACCTGAGTCCAGCCCTCCTGGAAGACTCTGTCCTTCAGTAGATGCTTCAGTTACTCTGAATTCAGTCCAAGTAGGGCCTGGCCCCTACCCGCAACAAGAAAAAACTTCCGTGGTTAGCCAGCCAGACCTTGTGCAGGAGTGAGCCAGTCTGATTATCTATATAAGTGAACTGCCCTGTGCACTTATCATTTCAGTCTGTATACGGTTCTCCCTTACGCAGTATCAAACCCAAATAAAGTGCTCTGCGTGGGTTGTATCTTGCTTAGTTATGAGTCCTGTCTACAGCAGAGCAGCCTGAGCCAGCCAGGCTTACTAAAGGAAGGAGGTACTGAAAGAGGCTCCCTGCGAGGTCGGTACTGTAGAGGGCAGGCAGTGCACAGAGAGCCTGGGAAAGGGATGGAGACTCACAGATTTGCAGCAGACTCTGCCTGAACCACTTGGAGGAGTCCCAGAGTTGCCAGAATCTGCTGGCTCTGACCGTCATGACAGCCACTAACACTAAAAGCTGAGAAACACTGGCATGTAAGGCCCAGAGACGGGGACACAAAGGGAGCTGGACCTTGCCTGGTCCTGTGTTCTATCCAAACTGAGCAAAAGACTGCTCAGTCAATTGGTGACAATTCCATGTTTAGGTTTTTGAGGAACCTCCATGCTGTTTTCCACGAAGGCTGTGCTCGTTTTATATTCCCGCCCTGTCTCCATTCTTAGCAGAATTTCTTACTTTTTACTTCCTCAGCCATAGTCATTCCTACTGGGGTGAAAAGATATCTTATTGGGGCTTTGATTTATACATCCTTGATGATTAATGAAGTGTAACATTTTTTCATGTATTTCTTAGCTGTTTGCTTATTTATCTTTTCAGAAACATCGGGCTGGGGATATAGCTCAGTGGAATAAGCACTTGCTTAGCAAGCGCAGGGTCCTGAGTTCAATCCCCAGTACCGCAAAAAAAAAAAAAAAAAAAAAAAAAAAAAGAAATTGCAGCTCAACTTTAGGGGCTGGGGGTATAGCTCAGTGGCATAAGCGCTTGCCTGGCAAGCGCAAGGTCCTGAGTTCGATCCCTGGTACCGGAAAAAAAAAAAAAGAAATCAAGAAAAAAAAAAAAAACAGAAACATCTTTATTCGTCTTTTTTACTGACAACTTGCTTGAATGCCTCATGCATTATGGAAATTAATTCCTTTTCAGATGAATAGTTGGTGAATATTTTCACTGCTTTTTAGTCTGACATACTCTCATTTATCAATATTTGCTTTTGTTGCCTGTGGTTTTGGAGTCATATCAGAAACATCTGTTCTCATACCAATGTCCTGAAGCATTTCCACCATATTCTTTTCTAGTCATTTTATAGTGTCTGGTCTTACATCTAAGTCATTGATTCATCTTGAGTTGATTTTGTATAGGTTGAGGGATTCCTTTCTTCTACACTTGGATATCTAATTTTCCAGGTACTATTTATTGAAGAGACTTTCTTTGCTCTAATGTATATTCTTGCTGCCTTGGTCAAAATTCAGTTAGTCATAAGTATGTGGATTTATTTTTGGATTCTCTATTCTACTCCATTGGTTTATGTTTTTGTTTTTTTGCCAATAGCAAGCTAGTCTTTTTTTTAATCCATAGTTTTGTATTATGTTTTGAAGGCAGGTGTTGTGATGCTAACAGCTTTGTTCCTTCAGAGAAAAAAAAATAAATTTTTTTGAGACAGAGTCTTACTATGTAGTTCAGGTTGGCCTTGAACTCATGGTTGTCCTCCTGCATCAGCCTCCTGAGTGCTGGGATAACATGTGTGCACCACCAGGCCTGGCAAAAAATAATAATTTTAATAAAGCCTAGCTTATCCATTTTTTCTCTTGGAGATCCTTCTTTTATGACATTAATGTACAAATGTTTATAGTGTGTATCAGAAAGTATCAAGTTTATTTTCTACTTTCTTGGAGAGTAACTGACTGAAAAAATCATTGATATGATCATTAGGTTGACTTACCAGAGGCATTTGCCCTACCATCACTGTGATCACAAAGATACCTGCTCTGGAAGGAGAAGCATGAAAATATACTATTTCCTGGATTTGTGTGATGGTCAACAAAAATACTTCTGGAAGCTATCATTTATATATAATTGTACATATGGCTTTGAACACTATCAGACTTCTTCCAAGGTCCTAGAGCGTATTACTGCTCATAGTTCTCATATAATACATATTATTATTGCTGGTTTTTGAAAGCACTTACTTAACCCATATCTCAAAGTCCTAGGTCTGTCATACCAAATCGCCATAAATGACTGGTTTAATAAAAGAAATTTATTTTTCTGCATCTCTGGAAGCTAGAAATCTGCAATGGAGATTTGGGCAGAAATATTCTCCCTCTTTCTCTCTAGAGGAAGAACTTCTCTTGCATTTCTCTATCCTTTTAGTGATTCCCAGCAATGCTACATGGCCTTCCTCCATGCTTGTGTCCTAACTTCTTTCTTCTTATGAGGACTCCAGTCACTGGATCAGGCTCTGCCCTAGTTCGCTATGGCCTCCTCAAATTCTATTATATTTTATGCTGGCTTCTTGTATTTCTATGACAAGATACCATAAAAGTCAACTTGAAGGAGGAAAGGGCTATTTTGGCTCCTGCTTTCAGCAGCTTTAGTCCATGGGTAGCTGACTCCAAGACTTCCAATCTTTTGGCAAAGCAGAAATACCAGAAAGTCATGACAGAAGAACACTGCTTACCTCATGGCAGCTGAGAAGCAAGGAGCAAAGAAAAGTTCTAGAGAATTCTGAAGACAAGGTATAATTCCCAGAGTTATGCTCCATGACCCACTCTGTCAGCTGAGCTCCAACTCCTGTCAAAACTGCCATCAAACTCCGCCTTCATCAGCGAAAGAATCGCTTCATTCGGTTAAAGCCCTTGTGATCTTATCGCCTTCCCAATGTCCACTCTCTGAACATAGGAACTTTCAGGGGAAACATCTTTAGATTCAAACCACAATATATATGAAAGATACTATTCCCAAACATGGTCACACTCACAGGCACCGAGGACTAGGATGTGAATGTATATTTTGGGGAAACACAGATTCGTTTCAGCTCTCAAGATGTGTGGATGACACATGCGTGACACACAGTGCCCGCGGGACAGACTTTAATAGAACACCTGTTGGGTGAAAGTTCTTAGAAAGCCTGCTACTCCAATGTCTGTGGTAGAATATCCACGCCACTTAAAGAATCACACAGTGGACCCTTCAAATTCTGGAAATATAGGCTCTTAGTTCAAAACTCTGGTTGTGCAAATATTGCTTAAATATTGGTATGCACGGCTGGTCACTCGGAAAATGTGGGGGTGTATCAGTTTGTTTATGAAAGATACTCTGTAAGGCAAGGAGGAGAACACCCCGCTCTTCTCTCAGATCCATTGAAATCAGAGAATTCTTTTGGGATGACTTTAATTAGCTCTTAGCTAGGCAATCCGGCAACAGAAGAGGTAAAGCATTTGAAATACAATTAACTCAGGGGAAGGAAGTCTAAAGCGGGCAGCTGTTTAGACAAAGGATGTAGCAGATGCCAGGACCTCAGGGCCCTGCCTCCAGGACAGGCTGTAGTTTGGGAAACATTGGCAAGTCATGAGAAGGTAGACATGTTGTACCTACATGTGCTTGACGCTCAAAGAGAATCTCTTGTTTTTTAAATAAACCCCTCCTCTACTTTATAAAATTATTCTCAGTAATTATAAATTAAATATATATATATATGTATATATATATATATATATGTTGCCTATGAACTAAAACTTGGGCTTACCAAAGGAAACACAGTACCCCATTACAGGCCATATACAATCTTACTGCTTTACATTTTAAGTAAAAGAGTTCACATGGAATGGCAGGAGTCAAAGTAACGTAAGTTTATCTTTGAATTTTTATAGCAACGATTGTGCATAAGGCCATAGTTTCAATTTATTTTGAAAATGAAGTACCACAAAAATCTGAGGCATGACCAGCTCTGAAGCAAACTGGAATAATTCCAGGCTCTTAGGAACTTATTCATCTCAAGAGTGAATTGGCCTGTGTAGGAGTTCTCTAAAGGAAAGACCATGTAGTGTACAGTGTTTATTAAGGGATAAGCAAGGGCAATGTGGTCATTTGAAGCATATGTAGCATTGAAGTACAACAATAACCTTAGCATATGTTTAGAATAGTGGTTCTCAAACTTTAGTACATATCAAAATCAACTAGACAGCTAGTTAAACAAATTTCTGGGTAAGCTCGCACCCCACCAAGTTTCTGACTCAGTTGCTCTGGAGTGAGGCCTAGGAATCTGTCTGTCAATTTTTTGGTTGAAGCCTATGCTGCTACTCCAAGACTACAACTTGAGAACCACTGTTTTTAGAATTTTAGCCAACAAAATATTTTTAGGAAGCTATAGTTTTACCTCTGATATCATTGAGAATCACCAGCTTAAGGTGAAAGTGAGACAGTCTGCCTTCTGCATGCTCATCTCCTGTATTACTCTTTTAGATTCTCTACAGGCCCCAGCCCATCCCTGGCTGACCCGGGTGGATATGCTCAAACCCTTCCCCAGCACTGCCACTAGTGTGGAATAAAATGGGCTTCACCTTCAAAGGAGGTATTGCAGCAGCTTTATCTTGAGACTAGGTCAACAAGAACATTCTATCTGCTGGCAACAAATGTTGTCTCTTGAACTGTGGGACCGATACATAACAATCACTCTGTGAAGCATCAAGAGGCCATGACACTACAGACATGATGACAATTCTTCTCTTTTATATTTTTGCATTCTGTCATTTCCTATTAGTTTGAAAACATCTTTTTGGATAACATAAGTGTAGTCAGGGTTTGCAAGGGACTATATTTACTATAGGACA
Source organism: Dinomys branickii (assembly GCA_004027595.1). Taxonomy (NCBI): domain Eukaryota; kingdom Metazoa; phylum Chordata; class Mammalia; order Rodentia; family Dinomyidae; genus Dinomys; species Dinomys branickii. The sequence goes on along the minus strand of PVLD010022836.1, from coordinate 13,870 downwards.
CATAATTTACAGGATTATTTTATAATATTCACCCAAAAAGTCAAATACAGAGGGGTGCAAGAGATATGTCCACGTTCTAGAGACCCAAAGGATCCAGGTGAGGGCCTACATACCATGGCAGTGTCCTCCACAAGTCCAGCTGAAGATCCAGAGCCCATTACAATGTTTTATGCAAGTCTGTGTCAAGGATCTGCACTGGGAAGGCCCAAAGGTCAGTGGGGAAAACTAGAAAGTCTGCGCCAGTCAAGGATCTGTGCCAGCAGGCTGAGGGATCTGCACAGCAGCCAGGAAGCAATGCTCAAGGTAAGGACCAGAGCTCCCCTGAAGAGAACAGCAGCCATCCTCAGTGACAGCGAGGACCTGAGCTCCTACAATGGTGAGAACAGCTGAGTTCGTATCAGGAAAACCAGTGTGACAAGCCTCTCCAGCAACAGTGCACCATCCTCCCCTCCAGTTCTCCTTTTATGCTGTTGGCAACAATCCTCAGGTGGGTCTTACATACCCAAAACCACACTGACTTGGGTCAACTGGGCGTCACAAGTTGACAAGTAGTTAATCCACCACAGCATAGGGAGAAGAAATCCCAGAGGAATACTGGACAGATGATAATGGAGTGATTGAGTAGGGAAAAGACAAAGTGAAAGTGAAGGGGCAGTGTTTTGAGTATTTAGAAAGGAAATATTTGAGATGTCTAGAGTACATTATCCCACAGCCAAGAGACCAAACTACATACCACCTTGTGTCTGACAAAGTACTTAACACATACTGACCATTTGAAAATACTTCATTGATCTATGCCATGGTTTAGCCATCTGAATGAACCGAGAAAAATGTAGAGATTTAAGCTTTAACAGATTTGCTGAGTCAAAATGTTTTAAATAAGGACTCTGAGGATCTCTATTAAACAAAAGTCTCTCCACCCTTGAGGAAGTAATCATTTTGCGCTGCAGACATGTACTAATGAAAAGTAGAAATGGAAAAATAAATGTCCCTTAGGCCGACTTCAATGTTCAGCTTTGCTGGAAGACCAGTACCATATATTGAGATTGTGACAAGAATCCACTGTAACCCACTAGGAAAGTAGAAGGGATTCTGTGCCTGTCTATCCTGATCAGCATCCCCAAATTCAGTATCTTTCTTTTGCTTTTCTTAAGATCATACCCCTAAATCAAAACTGAAAGCCAAGAGACAGCTGACAGCGTTGCTGTGCACCGTGCCTCTGCCTCAGAATGTTTCTGGGTTCTTGTTGGTATCTGGCAGTCTTGCCAGCACATCCTAAATTAAATCAAATAGCTGCTTCTGCTAGCAGGGAGTTGGAATGACTCCAGCTGAGAATCGATCCAGCAACAAACAACTTAATTCATGGTGGTATAAAAAGCCTCAGCTGTGGAATATACTCATGGAAAAGGCTCCAGTGGACACTGAGGTGTGCTAAGGTGCACGTTCTCCTCTCTGTCCTCTGCGCACTGCACACACGCCCACCTTTTCTTTTCATGGGCTCGCACAGCCAGGATACTCAGTAAGAAATTATTTGGTCTATTATGCGAACAGTTAGACCTTTTTCATGACTAGTAGAGCTTGAAACTGTGATAATCTTAGAGGATGAGTATGCTCCAGTGGCCCTTTTGGAGGTAGGGGAGCTTAAGAAAAAGCAGACAGAGTTCTTTCTAAAGAATACTGTGATGCCCTCTGTGTTCTGCATGTCCCTCCACTGCACAGGGGACCGAGTAGTGGGAGTGTGACCCATCCCCGCCACCACTCAGCTCTCCTGCCGAGTCAGGCTGAGCTTTAGCTACAAATGACACAAATTCTCACAGCCTAGGGATGTGAACAGCACAGGCATTTACTCTTCTCCCACAAAAACAAGCCCAGAGGCCAGCGTTTCAAGGCTGGCTGATGAGACCTCTGTTAAACCTGACCATGGCTCTTTCTGTCCTGCTTCTTTACCATTGTCAAAATGTAAGCTTTCTCTTTAGTTTCCAGAAAATCAGAATCACGACCAGGCCAACAAGCAAAATGAGGTGAAGAGCACTTCTCTCCTTTAAGGCCTCTAGACTGGCCAGAAGTAAATTACATCCATTTGTCAAAGAAACTTGGAAAACATAGTGGCTACTGAAGGTGCCATGGGATTAGCTGAAACCTAGGGTTCCATAAGGGTAACTGGAGAATAGAAAACGGGGAACAAACCCATCTCTGAGCCCACCCCACCTCCTTGTAGGCAACCATTATTGCTAGTTATCTGGTATAGCCTTTAATAGATATTTTATATGAATGTACATGTACGTGTATCCTAAAGAAATAGAAGCCTAGAAATTACACTTGCCTATTTCTTGATACTTCTCTTTTTGCATAAAATGTATCCAGAAGATTGTTCCGTATCTGCCAATACAGATTTGTCTTTCTAAAATGGATGCAGAGTTTCTCACTAAAGTGATAACTAAAACCTTACTAATGACATTTAATTATGTTTTGGTGTTTTATGCTATAAATGACAATTATACTAAAGTTACTCACATTTGCAAATAAACCTGTAGGATATATTTCCAGAAGGTATTACTAGGTCTAAATTTTAATAGTTATTATCAAAGTGCTCTGTATTATACTTTCTCCAAAAAAATGTGATAATGCCTGTTTCCTAATATTCTAGCCTGGCAGTGTGCTGTATATATACTACTTTCATTTGCCTGGAAGGTGAAACATATTAGGACATTTTACTCGCAATTATCCTGTTCTCAATCATTTGAAAAGCCCTTTGCATTTTTTCTATGAACTCTGCTTGCTATTTGATCATTTTTTCCATTGAAATGTACATTTTATTGATTTGATCTCTTCAAATAAAATTGTCTTTAAATAAATAAAATCATCTTCTCTGGCACATGTGCTGTAAGCATTTTTCTCTAGTTTGTCCCTTGATTTTTAATTTAAGGTATTTTGCATACTAAAATGTGTTGTTTCTGTGCCTTAAGTATGTGACTCAGCTCCTTAAAAATCTTCCAAATTTTGTCTCTTGCATAGAAATGGCTTGCTTATTCTAATACCATACAAAAACGTTGCCCGAATTTTCTTCTAGTACATTTGCACTTTCATTTTTAGGCTTATTTTCTGTGTGGCATTTTTTTGTTATTAGACCTAAGGAAGGAATCCAATGTTACTTTTTTCCAAATGGCTAATCAGTGATACAACCACTATTTACTGGAGTTCATCTTTTGCTTTTCTTTTTAATTTTTAAATTTTTATTAACATGTTTACAGTACATAATATTTACATTCCTGTGAGGAGTTGGCACATGTATATAACATGTTTTAATTCTTTTTCCACTTTTCTTTTTGAATTAAAATGTCACTTTTCTGAACTCTTCATTCTGTTCCATTTATCTGCCCTTTCAAGCAAAACTGCCAAATTGTATTATGCATAAACATGTTTATACTTTCATACACAACATAATGTTTCTCTACTTTTAGGATGAATCAGATTTTTATTTAATTCATCAGTATTATTTATTTAAAATTGTCAGAACTTTCCCAGCTCTTCTGGCTTGCTTAATTTTTCAATAAAATTTAGGATCTGCTTGTTTAGTGCTAAATTAATGGTAACATTAATGAATAACTTGATAGAAAATAGTATGTTTAGGATGCTGAATCTTTGATTTCGGGTAATGTTGGAAAGTTTTCTTCATATACATTTTGTTTTTATTGTTGAGTTTAGCTCAGGTTTATTTTTTGTTGGTGGTATAATTGATTGTTTCTCAATGCCAGAAAAAGTTTCATTCATTTTACTGATTTTTCTTATAGTTTTCAATAGCTTTTCTGTACATTTTACATATCTACTTCAAATAATAATCATTCAGATACTTCTTTTCTAATTTTCCTCTCTAATTTTCTACTTTCCTTTCTCCTTATTTCATTCTAATTAGATTCTTTTACACTGGTAATAGTTCCAGAACAAAATAAATTGAGAGGAAAAAAATCATCCTCCAAATATACTTTATTTTGAAAACCAAACACAAAAAAGAAATACGTAATAGTAATGCTGTTTTAGTTGCGGTGAGGAGCTCCTGATATCCACGGGCTACACCTCTTTCATTTTCTTGCCTTCACACTAGGTCCTCTATGCGAGAACATCTATGATTAATGGAACACAATTTAAAAATCACTCGCTGATCCAGCCTAATAATCTTGCTGATGAGGATTCAGACCTAGAGAGAGTAAAGATTAGCCCAAAGTAAAAAGAAAAAAGTTCTTTTTAAGACAAAAATACTTCATTATGGGAAAAAATGAATTTGCTCTATAATTATTTTCACTTATTCATTAATTTATTTAATAACAAAACATTAAGAATATAATATTATATATAAACTTACAGTGCAGAGTAGAGGCCAACAAACTATAACAAACTATAGCTTACTGGCCCAACTTTAGCTTACTCCCTATTATTATAGGATCTGTGAGCTAAAAAAATAAAAATAAAACAGAAAGCAAAACAAGAAAAAAAAGAAAAAAAGAGAGTGAAAAATACCCAAGTCCCCTGTCCAAAAGAATTCCTCTGTATTTTTGAATGAGTGGTTTCTTTCCAAGGTTTGTAGCACTGGAGGACCAGTGAGCCATTACTAAGACCTATTTTGTTGTATCCTTAAGTTTTCATGTACGAATGCTGAATCCTGCCTGACTTTCCTGCTGAGCATCATTCACTGATGGTGCCTCCACAGGTCAATATTTACTCCAGCCATTCCCAGTTTCTGTGTCATTCTGTGCATCCCAAGTCATGGCTTTCTCTATGTCTCTGTGAGGTGCCACCTTCCCCAGAAGTCCCTATATCCATACATCCTAGGCCCCATTGTGTTTGACCTATGGCACACGCACTGCAGTGGGCACACAGAGCCCTCTCTTTCAGCACATGAGCCAAGTGGCTTCAACATTTCCCCAGCGATGTAACTGAGAACTGGATAACATTGCACATAGGGTCCATGTGCATGCTTAGAAAGGAGTAGTGGGGCCAGGCAATGACGTCACAAGCCACGACTCATTAGCATAACCTGTCTGAGCCTTTGCATGGCTGTTGAGTGCACTGTCAAGGAGACATCTATATCTGTGTCTATATCTATCTATATAGATGTCTAGCTTCTAGATCTATATAGATATCTATCTAGATAGAAATAGATATTGATGCAGATATATGTGCTTGGACTCTGTGAGTTTCAATACATTCATTTTTATTAACATGAGATTTTAACTTTGAGTTTTTGTATGAAAAATTGAAATTTAATATCCAAGACTTAGCAAAGAGATGTTCTCATGAAGGGACTGGCATTCTCTTAGTCTCCGTAGCATATTTAAATCTGCAGCAACACATGTACTTGTTTGTGAAGAATTTACGAAAACAAGAGCAAGGATATATATATATATATATATATATATATATATATTTTTTTTTTTTTTTTTTTTTTTTTTTTTTTTTTTACATATATTGGGGGGGCTTGGACTGGCTGTGATTTTAGCAGAAGTCCCTACAATGTAGGAAATGCACTCAGATGCCTTTTTCAGAGCAAGCTAAAAACTGGTGGTCAGTGGGACAGCGCCCCTTGTGCTGGTGGTCAGCAAATTCAAGAGGAATCTCAGGTAGAAATCACTGCTATAGTTGGCTATACATTGTCCTAAGAACTTGGGCTATTTGTTTTCTTAACACTGCATTTTGCGATGTTTTATATTTTCTAAATACATGTTCTTTATCAGACATGATTTTTTCAAATACTTTCTTCTTGTCTACAGCACATTGTTTCAATCTTATAACTGTCTTTTGGAGAAAAAGTGTTTTTTAGTTTGGATGAAGTCTAACGTTTTTCTTTTACGGATATGCTTTCTGTGTCTCAGAAGTTTTTGACTCATAACCACAACAATTTTCCTTTTTTCTTCTGGGAAATTATACAGTAGTTTTGCATTTTACATTTATCTCTGATTCATTGTGAGGTATAGGTTAATGTGTTTTTGGCTTCCTTTTGAAAAGGAAAGGTAATTGTTTTAGCACTATTTGTTTAGGAAACCATCTTTTCTTGACCTTTGCCTGCTCACCACATGCAATAAACATGAAAGTCTATTTGCTTTCCTTATGGTCAAAGAATCTATTTTGTTTCTGTGTTTTTTTGTTTTTTGTGGGTTTTTGTTTTGTTTTGTTTCGTTTTGTTGAGACAGGGTGTCACTATGCAGTTCAGGCTGGCCTTGAGATCACTTTGTAGCCCAGGCTGGTCTCAAACTCACAACAATCTTCCTGCCTCAGTCTCCCAAGTGCTGGAACTAGAGGCGTGTGCCACCACACCTGGCAAAGAGTCTACTTTGGAAGATTTCTATCTACCGATTTTAAGGTTTACTTTATAAAATATTACATGGTCTGCCTTAGTGAATGTTCCATATTACACTGCAAAAAATCTCTAAGGCTTTTATGTCCTCACTGATTTTCTGCCTATTTGTTCTACTGATCACTAAGATGCTAGATCTCTTGGTCATTAGGGAAATGGGCATAAAAATTAAGAAGAGAGTGAAGCAACATAATTTGTTCTAGAGGTTGCTGTAGGGACTACAGTAAACACACCTTTCTTGGCCTACTTAGAGCTACCTCAAATAAAACCAAACACCTTCCAGTCACACTGGTTCCTTCACATTTCCCCTTTATATTATTGTTGTCCTTTGTATTACATTGTACCCACTACTGGACAATGCTGACCTTTTTGCTTTCAGCTATTATGGATATTGGAAAGAATTTAAGGGAGAAAAATCTACTCTATTTATCCAAATACTTACTACTTTTGTTGTTGTTTTTTTATTCTTCAAATTCCAAGACTTTCTCATGTGTCAGTCCCTGCAATCCAAAGAACTTAGAACTTCAGTATTTCTTTTAGAGTGAGTCTAATGGTGACAAATTCTGTTTATCTTCCTTCACCTGAGATATTTTCTCCTGGTCTACAGCCTATTGTTTCATCTTGATACGAAATCCATAGTCATTTGAATCATTGTTCTGAGCTTTCTTTCTTTTAATTGTTTTTATTTGGTTTAACTAGGAGTCTGTAAGTTGTGTTAGCATTTTTAAGAGCCAAAGTTTGACTATCCATGCCTTTCCACCTCTTTTCTTTGACATTTACACTGACTATCCACTTATTTTACTTTGTTTTTTCCTCTCCATTGGTTTCGAAGACATGTACCCTATTTCCATCATCTTAGTCACTAAAATGATAATAGATACTTAGTTTAACAGAATATAAAGTTAGCTTGTAACTATCTCACATACAAATATAAAGAGTTTGGGATGCTTTAACTAGATCTACCTTGCTGGTGCTTGTCATGCAATGTGACCCTGTATTTCTGCTCTACCTTAATTTTAACTTCATGTCATGAGCTTACTTAGTATAGCGTACCATCAGTATATGTTTATATATTCCTACATGTTACCATAATCTTTTCTCTATTGTGTCTTACTACATCTCAGGACATTGTTTGAGATGTCTTGAAGTATACATTTCTCTTCCTCCTCCTCCTCCTCCTCCTCCTCATTCTTTTCCTCTTCCTTCTCCTCCTCCTGCTTCTTCTTCATCTTTTTGAGACAGGGTCTCGTTGTGCAGTTCAGGCTGGACTTGAGCTCACTTTGTAGCCCACGCTGGTTTCAAATTCATAACAATCCTCCTGCCTCAGCCTCCCAAGTGCTGGGATTACAGACATGCACCAACATACCTGGGATTCTTCTTCTTCAAGTATCTCCTTTCATAATCGTTTGGAGCAAGGGTCTTTTTTTTTTTTTTTTGGTAAACTATATTTGTCTTTTATTGAAATGGCTTCAAAATTTGTCTTTGTTTTTGGAGAAGGATTTTTCTAAATATACATTCCGGGTTTCTGGCTGTGGTATCTCAGGCATTTGAAGGTTCTATTGTGTGTTTTCTGTGTCCTTCCATTAAAGGAAGGTGTCAGCAGAAGCACTGTCCTTCCTTTGTGATACCTTTTCTCTTTAGCTACTTTGAAAATCTTAATTCTATAAGATGAATTTGAATTATCAAAATTTCATCAAATTACCAACCATTAAATCCCGGAAAATTTTTTTCACATTATATTTTCATTCATTTTTCAACTCTTACCTGTCACTTCTTCTTACTCTATCCTCTCATCTGTCACATTTTCCCAGATCCTCCTCTTTCTAAGCGGCTGGTACTTCTTTGTATCTATATACTGTTCCTTATATTTATTTCCCACTTCTTTAATTCTTACTTCAGCCTGAGTTTTCTGCTCCTTAGCTCTTCCACTGTGTCTTAAATTGTATTATTTTCTCTATCCAGAAGGTAGGTTCTATGAGATCAAATATTTTTGTGTCTCTTGTTCACCAAAGTAAATGCAGTTGCTAAGACAGTGTCTGGAACACAACAGATGCTCAATAAGTATTTGCTCGCAAACAACATTCCTGGAAATTTTATTTGTTTTCTTTCCCCAATCTGTTTGATCAGCGTGGTATTCTCTTGTTTCTTGTTGGGTGTTATTTCATCTTTTACCTTAAGCTATAACATTTTATTTTCTATCTTGTAACCACTAAGTCCAAATGTAAATAGTTTACTGTTGTAGTTCCGTTACTTGTTTCTACCAGCATTTGTTCAGAGAAATTTGTCTCCACATATGTTTTAGGTTTGCCTGGATTTTATTTGTGGGGACTCGTTGAGACCAGGAATGAAAGATTAGGACTCCAGTGAAGTTTTGTGTTGGTTTTCTAAGTGCCTGAGCACGCTTTCATCTATTTTAAGCTGCAATCCTTTGTTGATGATTTTTAGGACCATGAAAATAATATAAGTTCTACCAAGTTCACAAAAGAGGTTTTTAGAAGAAAATACTTGTTTTCTTTAAACTACACCCAGTAGCATGTCCAATGGTGCTGTCTACTCATAAACAACCTTTGTTTTCCTAGTTTACCTTTTACCCAAAGACAGCCCTTCCTGCGTTCATGTAAGGTAGTTTCCAATGGATCTGGGTCTTATGCTAATGCAGTGCTTGCTTTAAATATCCCTTATGTCCCAAAACTATAGACCACTCATATGGTCGCTTCAATATATGAAGAGGATTCAGGCTGTGTTTAATGTATCAGGCTGCTAGGGGATAACAGTGAACTACTGTAGATTATGGTGGTTTGCACAACACATAGTTATCTTCGCATAGGACTGGAGCCTTAAAAGTTCAAGATCAAAATCCCAGCTCACTCTGCTTCTGGTGTAGACTCTTCCTGCTTCACACTGCATTCTTGCACACCCTTTCTTTAAAGCATGTTTGCAAGCGTAGACACAGAGCAAGCTCTGCGGTGTCTCTTGGAAATCAATCAGATCAGATCACAGGCCTGTCCTCATGATTTAATTTAGTCTCAACTACTCCTCAAAATATAGCCACACTGGGGAGTTAGAGCTTTAAAGCAGAATTTGGGGGAGACATGAACGTTTTATCTGTGACAATTATGCAGGTTCTCTTGTTATACTTCATTCTTAACCTCATGATATTTCCATTAGTTTCCCAAAAGGCTTATTTGATTATTCCAAAAGGATTCCTATAGAATATTTTTAGATGTCACATAGCCAATACAAGTTTCAGAATCTCTAGCTTTCCCTATTGCCAGAAAAATATCTCTCCTCTATGTATAATCTTGCAGTAGGCAGTTCTATCCAAACTCATATATATGCCTTAAATAACACATAGAATTTATATTTCCACCCTGACTTCTCTCCTGAGATTGAGACTCAGAGCCACTTGCTACTTGGCATCTTTAGCTGGAAGTTTATAGAATATCTAAAACAAAGTATCTCAAATCAGAACTCACAGCTTTCTTAACAAATTTATTCTTCCCTTGATTTCACTATTTGAGTTAATATCATGACAAAAGACAACTGCTCAAGTCAAAACTCTATAGATATCAACCTTTATTCCATTCTCCCCATGTGTAAATCAAAAGCGAGGCCGGTCTTCCTTGTTTTTGAAATTGATCCTTCACCTCCTTTCTTGCCACCCCCAGCCAAGCCACCCTCATGTTTCATTGGCTCCTGCTCCTGTCCCTCAGCAGGCACCCTGTGTCTGCACTCACCCTCAGCCCAACAGCCCAGGCTCCATAAAGCTGTTACAATGATCCACTTAAATTTCAACTAAAGCACATCTAAGTTAAAATTCTCCATTTCTCCCTATCATACTTCAAATAAAATCTAAACTTCTTGCTATCATCTACCAGATGATAGACTTCCCGTCTGAGTTTACCTTACACGCTCCCCTGTGCTCACGTCATTATGGGCACTTTGGTCCTCTTTCCATTTGTTAAAAACCATCCATTCCTACCTCAAGCTCTGGACACTTGCTATTCCCTCTGCAGGAATACACTTTCCTATGGTCTTTGCTTCATTAAAGTTTTAGTTTAGATTCTGTCTCCACAAAAAGACCTTCTTTCTTATTCATACAGGAAGTTCAGAATCTATGTTTATTTTAGAAAGTAACATTGCAAAGAATGAAGACTTATTTTTTTTGGATCCCAGACCTACCATTGACTCACTGTATACATTGTGAAGTCTTGTAATCTCTGGCCCTGAACATCTTCAAATGAGAATAACAAAATCTATTCTATCCCTAATACCAGAAGGTTTGTTAAAGACTATGAATACAAACATATTTTTATAAAATGCAAAGTGAGAAACAATTGCAATCTTTCATCACTGTTATGATGATTGTAGTTACTAGTGGGACATTGTTTGGATCAGAACTTGTTCTTGATGATAAGATGACCTTGAAGAAAATGGTTGATCAACTAAATTCAGGGAAGATAGGGTTAAAGTTCTCTTCAGTCCTTTCTTGATGTTGAAGATTAAACCCAAAGCATGCTGGGCAAGTGCTCTACTACTGAGCTACATCCCTAGCCTTAAAATAAAGTTTTGTTACCTCAGTTTTGTCTTACTGAGACAGAGTATATTTAAATTTAATACTTCAGAGTAGATTTAAATTTTCCACTTGAGAATAGCATATAATACTTTTTCCCAACTTATCTGCCCATGAAACACTTTCTATTTAAAGCCTCTTATAGGATTAGGAGCTGAGAAATGAATTGGGAAAATTTCTAGAAAAATCAAAGTCACCTATGAGATACAGTAGACATTTACACAAAAAGTGGAAAGAGAAAAGAATTGTCAGGTCTAGATGCAAGCAAATCATTGCCAACCTTTTCTAGCTGTAAAGCAACATAAATCGACATGGCACAGAATAACATGAAAACAATTCCACAGGTAAATCTCTTTCCTTGCAATAAGTATTACAGGGCTTTTGAACTCTGCTCTTACCCTGCTGGGCATAAGACAAAAATTATGCTCTTTCATGTTTTTTCATCATCACAGTATTTATCACAAAACAGAAGAAAGCTTTCAAATTGTGGCTCACCCGTGGTGACCTCCATGATGTGCATCTACGTGTTCATAGAGACAAGTGCATCTATACACAAACTAACTCTTACTGTGAATGAGACTTCAAAGCTCCTAGGCTGTGAAAAGTCATTTCCTATCATTGAGGCGGAGTGGTCCAGCTGAGATGCTATGGTTCCTCACCCTGCTCTCCAAAACTGGAGTACTAAAATAGAGCTACTAAGTTTATGAGTAGCTAGAACCACAGAAAACTGTAATCCAGGCCCCTTAGAGAAGCTCATGGCAGGGTCCTGAGTTCGATCCCCAGTACCGCAAAAAAAAAAAAAAAAAAAAAAAAAAAAAGTTCTGGTATAGGCTGGGGATATAGCTCAGTGGGATAAGCGCCTGCCTAGCAAGCGCAGGGTCCTGAGTTCGATCCCCAGTACCGCCAAAAAAAAAAAAAAAAAAAAGAAGCTCATGGAGTGAAGTTACTCAATATCTCCAGAAACCTTTGTATGGTCACAGAGGCAACCATCCAGGGAGACAGACAACCCTTGATTTGCTCCCAAAGTGCTCCAGTTACCCAACTCTAAAGACCGCACTCCTGGCTACCTTGGCCTCCTGGACTGCACTGGGAAGCCTGCATGCTAGAGACCAGCTACTTCTTTCTAACTGCCAGTGCACAACTATCTAAAGAAACGAGACAACTGAAGAACTGACAGAGAAACTGCAGTCTGCTCATCTGCTCTGACCTTAAACACCATCTTGGGCCATAGCCTGCCCCAGCCCTGGGAGAATTCCTCCAATGCACTGCCTATCCTAGTCACTCGGAGTCACCTACCCTTCTCACAAGCTCTCACCCCCACACCCTTCTTGGATTCCCAATCTGCCCGCCATCATTTGCATCTTCCTATAATGTGGAGACCTGGACACCAGATGCCAAGATCGCATCTTTTCATTTACAGTGTGCAAGCTGGAAAGAGAGACTACAGAGATAACCTGTAAAGGGCAAGAGGAATGCCACAGGTAGTGAAGATCAGCACTGAGCTGCTCCTCATGTGAAGACCTCTAAGGTCAGCGAGGGGAAGACTGGGCCCTCCATTCTTCTCTCACCTGGGGCCTCCCTGCCATACCCCTGCTCCTGCCCTGACTGAGCTAGTGCACCGCCTTCCACCCGTATGGGCTTCCTACAACTCATTTAGTCAACTGCCTCGTGTTGAGTGTTTATACTATGTTTTTCTTTATCTTTGAGTATGTCTTTAGAATAAATTAATAGAAATAACATTCCTAGAGGACTGAAGATGTAGCTCATTGATGGAGTGTTTGCCTCTCATGTACAAAGCCCTGGGTTCCGCTCCCACTACAGGGAGGGAAAAAAAGGAAAGAAAAAGAAGGAAAGGGGCCAAACGCTAATCTTTTCTAACTCTTTTGTTACACATCCTTAAATTGTTTTCCAGAAAGGTGATATCAGTTTAAAGCTACAGTCTGACATACTCACTGTTAAATCTCTAGTGCTTATTACTGTGTCTAGACCATAATAAGTTGTCAATTAATGCTACGTTTTTCTCTTTAATATCTTCTTGATGTTTTCCTTTTGTTTCTTTTTTTTTTATTTTAAAAGTAAAAGAACGAAAACATATTAACAAACAGGCAGCCACTTACAAAGTAGCACCAGAATAGTACAATCAAAACTGAATTACAGAACTTCCGGGAAGATGGCGACCGGGTAGGCAGCAGAGAGAGAACCTCCCAGAGGATTACCACCCAAACAATGAAATATAGCAATATGAAGACAGAAATAAGGACTTCCGGGAAGAAGATGACCAGCCAAGAGAGCGAGTGTGGAGGGAAGAACGGCTTCAGCTCCTGAACCCGACAGAGAACGCGCTACTGGGACAAACTGCACCAAACCGGGCAGTGCTCCGGGATCCCGCTCAGAACCCCACCCCCGCAGCCAGCGCTGCGCGAACTGGAGCAACAGCGACCAGCCGGCGGGATTTCTGAGTCGGGAAAAATCTCGATCCAGGGAAAAACATCTGAACGGCACTCCTGTCTGCACAATCACAGGGTGAGTTAAGTACGCGCTCTAACCGGTTTTTCCTGAATCAGGAAGAAGCTCAGCCCAGCGAGAGACATCAAAGCAGCTTTAAGGACTGCAGGATCTCCCTGGTGGGAAGACCTACTTAGGCACCCCAACGGGTTTTGTGAGGGGGGAAGGAGCTCCACCCAGGGAGGAACACCTGAGTGGCCTATCTGCAAGAATCCTGGGGTGGCGAGCTGTTTATTCACCCTGCCCAGGTCTTGGGGTAGGGAGTAGAAGCGGAAATCTCAGCAGACAGCTTAAGGGACATTCTCCCAAAGAGAAGTAACCATTGGAGCAGCCTCTGCAGCAGACCTTTGCCTGCTGAACTGTCTGTGGAATTTATAGCTCCACATTTTGAATCCGATACCCAAAAATGGGAAAACAGAGGAACAAAACGCAGTCTCAAAACT
>PVLD010022835.1:0-28546 GCA_004027595.1 Dinomys branickii | reverse complement strand
TCTTGAGTGTCCCTCATACCTACTGCATCTGCTGAGCCATTGGCTCTGGAAGCTGTGCTCAGTGAAGCACAGACCAGAGTCTGGGTCTCCCACCTCCTCCCTGTATCTGGAAATACCCTGCTCCCAGATGCCTCTCTTGGGTCACCCTGGCCCCCAAGCACTGCTGAAAGCCGCTGCAACAGTAGCTTCTTGATGCTGTGTTTCCACAGCTGGAAGCCTGCAATCAGCGGGATTTGGAGTCCACGGCTGAAATTCCAGCTCTGTGCCCAGGGGTAGCAGTGTGAGCAGGATCTCTCCTGGTCCTTCTATGAGCTGCCTCACACTGGTAGAGCAGCTGCTAAGGTGAGATGAGGGCACCCTTGTGCTGTGCTGGCCCATAGTGACCCAGAGATGGGAGATGTGCCGCAGACACAAGGAGGCAGGGCCTTACCTGGCTGAGCCAGCAGGAGGGTGCTGAAGGTGGCTGCTGTGAGCAGCAGGCACAGAAGGGCTGAGGAGACCTGCATGGTGGAGGGTGGCAGCACCAGCTTCAGTGTGAGAGTTGGAGGTTTCTGAGCTGGTCTCAGCTTCTGTGCTCTTCTGGTGGCTCTGTCTCTGCCTTTTATTGAAATCTATGAGGGTGGAGTCAGGCAAGAGGGCTTGGTTTAGGGCAGTGTCATGATGAATGAATGACACAGTGGAATCTTGAATCTGCTGAGCAAGTGCAGTATTCTGCGAGGTTTCCAGGAAGTAGAAGAGGGAGGCTGTGGGCCAGAGCTTGCTACTTTTTAACCCAGTGCTGTGGCCAAGTAGGCAGGTGCCCTTAAGGGGAAGTGGGAGGCCATATGCCCAGTCTGCCCACAGATATGAACCCAGTGGCTTACTCCTAAGGATTCTGCTTTCTCTTAAGTAAAAGGAAACCAGATTAAAACCTAAGCAAGAGGCTGTAATTTCCATAGCTAAAATTGCCCTTTAAGAGCACCAAACTCTCCTTCTTACAGCTAAAGCTGGAAGGACTTGTGACAAAGAAATATCAGACTTACACATAACCTCATTCCGTAGAGAGGTCTAGGAGATGGTTACAATCACTATTCCAGGCCCTTAACAGCAATGTCTGGACAGAAGTGTCTTTCCATTCTAGTGTTCATGTTTTGGTCGTAGGTACTTTGATCTCTTGGAAAAAGTTGTTCATTCTTACCGAGAGGTTGCCATATCCCAAATGATCATGTAGATGGAACCCATGAAAAATGTGTTAGATTTGTTTTACTGAGATCCAGTGAATAGCACTTGTCAGTGGAGTTCAGAATGGCTAAACTGAAGCATGATCTTGATCCTCAACCCCTTAGTTTAGTTTTCTGGAGAAAATCCCTTACTGCTGTTTCCCCTACACTGACTCTTCTCAGCTTGAACCAGCTAGATGGAATCTATGCCCATTCTCCCCTAACTGCAGTAAGGGATGGCTCTTCAGAGCGGGAATATTACAAGCAGCTAAGCTAGATAGAAATTAATGCATAGTCAGAAAGGAACTGGGCTTTCAGTGAAGTCAGTTAAGAATAAGGGCATCAGAATTGTAGCTGGAGACATATCTGAGGAAGGCTAGGCCTAAAAATAGAGGTGCAATGGCCAGGCCTACATGCCTAAGGCATAAACAGTAACTTGAAATTACCTTGCTATGAGCACCACCTGATCCCATAAGGTCAAACAGGCATTAATGGCCCAGGAGGTTGACCAAGGCATTTGGACTCATCCTTTCCCAAAAATATCCTTGTTCTTTACATGTATTCTTACTATGTGACTTATCTCCCTGCTGCATCAATATTAGCTAAGAGGTTATACGTTGTATTCATATAGGTTGATTATAGCTTAACACACATGGTATCCACATTGTGACTTTGGCATATAAATTAGTCTTGACAAAGGGCCTGGGAGGCAATCAGGACCCTCTGGTCTCTTAGGACCTGTCTCTCAATAAACCTCGCCTACCCTCACCCTCCATTGTTCCATGGAATTCGTTCTTCAATTGTATGGGACAGAACTTGGCACATCTCCTGTCTACCCATTTGAGAATTATACTTTTACCACATCAGCCTTGTCCTCACACCCTGGCTTGCTGGGCTGCCCACAAATGGAGCAACTTGGCCTGAGCAGATTAGGCATAGTGTCTGACACAGGAAATCTCAAATCTTGGTATGCAGAGTTTGCTCAGTGATGGAGTCACCTGCAAATCTTGTTAAATGGCAAATTTTGATTCTCCGAAGCTCCTGGTACCACAAATGTTGTTAGTCCACAGACCATATTTTGAGTAGCAAGAACCTACTCTGTCTCTGAACTGTGCCTCCACAGTACTGTGCTGGAATCTTAGGACCCCAATTCTCTCCTAAATGCAGTTCAATATTCATTGTGCACCTACTGCATGCCCAGTAGAAATGTACACACACCCTCATTTTATGAACAAGGAATCCAAGTCCTAGAGAGATGGAATGAGCCTTCTTGCAGATCTTCGTTCCTTAGGATATGCCCTGGTGAGCTTGAGGAGCAGCTGGGGAAGCTGTAGCTGCAAGGAATAACCACTCAACTGAAAGCTCTAGGATGCTAGAGTGTTTGCCTTGCAGATTTCTATTTTTGTCCTACAAACTAATCTGCATGATCTGAAAGCAGATGAGCTCCCACTAGATATTACCCACACAGGTTCCTGTGGTTGGGAATTTCTCAAAAAAGTACACTCCAAGCCATCTTTATTGGAGCTACCAAAGAGACTTATAATACAAACATATCTGTAAACTCAAATAAGCACAATAAAATAAATATGTATTTGTGAGATCATGACTGAGACTGATTCATTTTTCACTGTATTATCTTTTTCTTTTGAATGCATAGGTGGAGTATGTCTTCCAGGCCCCTGCACATAGATGACTTTGCCAAGGGGATGAGTGTAAGTGGCTCATGGTCTCTGTGGGTGCAGTAGTTAGAAGAAGGTGTGTCTCCGTGTCCCATACATTCCACTCCATTCCCTAGTTTGCATAGGGTCACAGAGTGTCCTGGAAAGAACTTTGAGGGCACAGGGAATGACAGAACCATTAAATGGAGAAAGTTAGATCCCAAACTAACCAAGCGTGAAAGAGGGAACCTGGCTCCAACACATCTGTGCTGACTGTAACATGAAAACCAGTCTTTCTGTAGCTCAGGCATAGACACTGTGCCTCCTTGGATACGAAGTTTGCCTCCCCTAACTAAGTGCAGGTGAAAGGATGCTGGCATTATTTTTCAGAAGACTTCAAGTAATTCTGAAAGTCTAGACTTTCATGAAAGACAGGCCTTGGACGTAGGCTGGAAGTATATTTGTGTAACCCCCAGAACTCTGTAAAAGACCACAAATAGCAATTACCTTCACATCACACCACTTTACCACTCCTTCTGTGGCATGGAAACTGAAAATAAAATTGTGCAGACCCTTTACAGATGGTTGTGGTGACACTATGCTTTCCTACAGATGAACAGGTTAATTTCTGGAACAGCTCAATCTCAGGGCACTTTGGTAAGCAGAGTGACACAGAAGTCACATACCCACTCTCATAGCATGCCAAGTAAGTGCACTATCAAAACAGCAACACTCAGTGATGGTTTATCTTCATGTTTGCTTGTATCTATCATCTTACCTATTTGTACAATCAAAGGCCAAGCCTGGGATACTGTGAGGATTGAGGTTAAATGAAAGTACATAGCAGCATATACCTTTTAGGGAGTGAAATAGTATATGGTGGTCCCTAAGTTAATATCAACCACCAGTACTTGAAAGACAGGACCTGCCAACCCAGTGTGACTTGTTTCTAGCAGCACACAGCATGGGAACACTCTACCCCAACTCACATGTGCACACACATGTGAAAACACACAGGCCATTAGGGAGGAGCATCTCCTTACTTTTGGTCTGGGATGGCATCATTCCGAGCTGAGCTGGAAACTAGGGGTGAAGGGTAAGAATTACAGAGAACAATCAATCTCCCTCTTCACCTTCCTGGGGCCTGAAGAAACTGAATGTGTTAATGACTTATTTTTATCTAATGGAGAAGTGGTCATTAGAGTGAGTCACTCTTTCTCCAAAACTGCCCAAGTCTTTAGACACCTCTGTCCAGGGGAAAACAGAGGATGGGGGGAGGTTGGTCCCTTGCAAGCTTCAAAGTCACAGCATCAAGTAATCAAAGCAAACCATAAGCCACATGGTCCCAAGGTAACCTTTGAAGCAGAAACAGGAAGTTTGCTATAACTCATTGTGTAGCCTTGGAAAAGTTAACCTCATGCTGATCCAGAAGCCCCAGGAAACTCTATCTATATAAAGTACTGTTGCATCTGATGAAGACAACCTCCCACTCCTGGTTCATTCATCCATCCCAGCTGCCTGAATGTTTCTGGCAAGTAGGGGCACGGTGTTACCCTGAGACCTTCCTGGCTCAAAAGTAAAGAATCAAATGCCCAGGTAAATTCTCTTCTGTAGCAAAGCACAAAGGCGGTATCAACATTCAAATCCGACATTCGAAATTGAAGTCTTCATCCTCGGGCATGGGTCCTGTGTGCCACACACATTCTGACAGCAGAAGTGGGTGTTGCTTTAGAATTGAGTAGGTCGTTTGGGGGCCCACAGATCCTGAACTCTTGGATGGAAGGGACTTTGCCTTCTTTATCACTGTAACACCAAGGGCATAATAGGCTTTCAGGAAAATCATGGCCAATTGAGTAAGTGAAAGCAGAAAGGAAAGAATGCTGAGTACTCAGTTTTCCCTGTTTCATGAGGTCCAACTCGATAGTAAATAATGATCTCCAGGCTGTGAGAAGATATGGTAATTGACTATACAGACATAGGAAGGCTCAACCCCCAACTTTTCACTAAATACTGGAATGATCAATGTAAAGAAGTTGTGTCTGACAGACATGATTATCTGGTCTGAGGTTATATTTACCCCTGTGACTTCATTATTTTGAGCATCCATGGGCATCTGGAACTAAGTAAACCAAACCAGACCTCACAAGCTAGAAGTGGGAAAATGGACAAACAGATGTGCGCAGTGAATTAAAGGCTGCCAAGCCCTTAGAACTGGATTAAAAATCAGAAGAAAAACAAAACAAGAAAAAAACCCAAAACATTTAGCATCTCAAATTGAAGCTTAGGCTTTCATTGAAGTTGCATTTCTGAGGCCAGCGGCTGACAACTGTAACACAAGTCTATGCACTGGCACTTTCCAGCTCCTATTCGAATGACGTAGTGTAATTCCTTTAGCGTTGAAGTTTCGGTTTCCGATAGTGACTCTATGGAAATAATCATTGCTGCTGCTGCTGTTTGGAGGGTCCCATGCCAATAGGGCCACATGCAGAGAACACTCTGGTGGAAGGATCACAGTTTATAGAAAATTTTGGAAAGAAAGTACAATAGCAGAGAAATCTACAGATATCATGCCCAGTGGTCTCATGTCAAAGCTCAAGTCTGTCACCTGTTAGTATTCCTTCCCTGGGCAAACTGCTTAAGTTCTTTGAATGTTTGGTTCATTGTAAAATGAAAACGCTGGTAATACTCACTGAGTATGGGTGTTATAAAGACTACATGAACTACCTTACATAAAGTGCTTCAAACCTAATAAACTACATCTCAATGAACTTGAGTTCCACTCTCTTTTGTTCTTTTCATCAAAACCTTCTATATGGGCTGGGGATATAGCTCAGTGGAATAAGCGCTTGCCTAGCAAGCGCAGGGTCCTGAGTTCGATCCCCAGTACCACAAAAAAAAAAAAAACCTTCTACATCTCGTGTGGTTCTCTTCACTTAATTTGGTATTTAATATTTCACTTCCATGCCAGGGTCCCACACAGTTCCAAATATTTTGTAGATGTCCACTAAACAAAAATTCAACTGAAACACATTCAACCTTTTCAGCTTAACTCTCTCCTATTGAAACTTTGGCTCTGATCAGTTGAGTTCATACATGTACAGAAACCCTACTGTGTGCTGAACACCTTGGAAACATTTTGGGAGTAGCTATGTAGATCCTAGGTCTTCTCATAGTTGCTTACAGACTGGAGAAGGGACTTAGAGAAAGAGAGAAGCCCAAGCAGATCTGCTTGGCTCTGTATGGGGGACCATCCATCCTCTTGCAGGGGGCATGTTTTCCTGGCAGTATCCATCATTCCGTCTGTATGGACCACTGTACATAGACATGAAGGTTTTTGTTCAGAACATGCATGGAGTGTATCAGCAGGTCCTTCTGCCACTTCTCATTTCCTGTACCAGATGATAAGTAGCTATGTATTATTCTTTCTCCTGTCATTCTTCCTTCTCAGCACACGTGTGCACATACATACACACAAACACACACAATCACACATGTGACAACTGCCCTACAGAAGTTACATCAGGTCATCCTAACTTGATCTACTCAGCTACCCTTAGGAGTTGTGCAAGCATGAACAATTAGCAAAAACAAACGTATTTTTAAATATGTTCCAGTTTCCCGGTCTGTGCAATTTTTTGATAGTTATTGAGAAGACCAAGTAAACTAATGGTGTTCATTGCTGAGGACCATTCTGTATAATTGTTGGGGGGAAATCATTTCATAGTTAAATTATGATTAGGGTTTGTTGGAGCCCTAGTGTCTTGCCACGCAAGATGACCACAGTACGCAGGAACATGACTCTGTATGCCTCCCATCACAGTTGAGGGTTCAATGGTCCCATGATGCTGTGGCACCACAGGGAAAGATTACATCAGCTCAGGACATCTTGGTTCCTTAAGAACTGAGTGGTAATAAGAAAAGTGTTTCACCTTGAGGAAAGGATGAATCCCATAACCTGCCATCTTGCCCCACCTCCTTATAAAATATAAAGATCAGCATAAGGCCACTGCAGCCCACTAAGTCGTCTGCTGACCTCTGAGTTATCCCCACCCTGTTTTCTGATAATCCCTCTGATCACTGTATACACCCAATAAATATTGGCTCGTTTGGAGTGTCTTTGTCTTTCCCAATCCTGAGGCATTGATGTCCCAATCCCCCTGTCATACACTGCTAAATTTATCTGTTTCTTCTTTCAACCTTTTGTAGGACCCTTCATGCAGGCATTTGGGGATCTTGGCCAGGCCTCAGATAGTTCATTTCTTTCCATCCTTATATACCTTTGCTTCTCTTAGCCAAGGACCAGGCACGATAGGGAAGAGTCCTCTCTCTCGGCCTCACCTTGTCTGATGGCTGAGAAAGATGTCTGTTTGTGACTGGTCCTGGCAGCCTTTCCCCACACTGTCCAAGAGCTGCACCTTGTCCCCTCTCCTGAGCCAGAGTTTATGCAGGTTCCCAGTACAGGGTCTTCCCTGGCTGGAGCAGGATGTACTTGTTGGCATTTGAAATACAACAGGCACCTTCATGAGACATGGGTTCTCAGGCCTCAGCTCATGACCACAAAAGGTGGAGAAATCTCTTTTTCTCCATCTTACTTTGCTACCAGTCTGTGGAATGCACCCTCTCCTTACTTCCCTACTTACTGCAAGGACCAGGGGCACTGCAGTAATGCAATACCAGGATATCGCCAAGGATGAGACTGACCACTAATCCATATCCTATACTAGGAGGAAATCCCTTAAAACAAGCAAAAGAAGTCTCAAAAATGCTACACGAATGACCTAATGGAAAGTGACCAGCCCTTTCCCTACTCTAGTGGTATTACAAAAGCTAGTCCCATTCTTTCGTGAGCTAGCAGGTCTGATCTTCCCCATCAGACTGTGTCCCTTAAGCTAATTTAAAGCTTAAGCCCCTTTCCTATTTTCTTTCTCTTCTCAATTAATGCTGTTGCCTGTACATTTGTGATGTTGCTTCCATTTAATATCCATGATCACTGAAACAAGTTCCCACATGTGTCCTATATCAGACTTGTGAGGGGACAGCTGGCCTGGCTCCTGGGGTCTCTGTTTATGCTCCTCCTTCTCAGGGCCCCTGATTTCCTGCTTCCTCCCTCTGCTTCTGCTTCCCAGCTAGATGCAGCTACTGCTTGGCTAGAAACACACTCTTAGCAGAGTGTCACTTAGTATACCTTCAGACCCACAGTAGCTATAGGTGTGGGGTCCCTTCTGCAGCCTTCAAGATCTTCAAGATTTCTCTCTCTCTCTCTCTCTCTCTCTCTCTCTCTCTCTCTCTCTCTCTCTCTCTCTCTCTCTCTCTCTCTCTCTCTCTCTCTCTCTCCTCTCTCTCTCTCTTTCTCTCTCTCTCTCTCTCTCTCTCTCTCTCTCTCTCACACACACACACACACACACACACACACACACTGCCCCAGAAATCTGTTTTCTGCTTCCTCCTCCATAAAATAGGAGAGCTGCCACTGATGGCTCCATTTGTTAGGTGACTGCTGTGTGTAGTACCTGTGCTAAGCACACTTACGTGCATCGTCTTATCTTAGCCTCACAGTCACCCCCAAACGGTGCAAAACTGCCTGACATTTCAAAGCCTCAGACAGCTCCTTCACAGACTATGGGGCTCTCTTAGAGGGGAAGATCTGATTTTGCAGTCAGCAAGAGGCTTACATCCTTACATCCTGTCATTAAGTAAAGAATGATTCTCTGTTTCTATAACCTACCCCCTCCAGCTCTGCACACACTCTGCACACACAGCACACCGGGCACTGGCAATTGATGAAGGCAAAATTGGGGGACAGGGCTTCTTGTAGGAAGGTCTCAGGAGCAGTACAGCAAAACCTGTCTCTGAAGTCCTTCCCTACAAACACAACTTTGGCTAGCTTCTGCAACAGGAGATGACACCACACCAGGAGATTAAGTGGGGACCTGACAGGGCCAATGTATCCACAGACTCTCCACTCCCACAGATGGACACACACCCACAGAGCCAGGTGACAGGTAAGACTATAGCAAGTACATGCGTGGATCTCCCCAGGCACTACTTTGAGGCCTTGACAAGTACTTACTTAACTTATGGACTCCTCAAGCAACCCTAAGAGGTAGAGATATTGCAACTTTATTGTTGTAGGTGTTGAAACAGAGGCTCTACGAGGCCGAGTACCCTGACTGTGGCCATACAACACCATATGCAGCAAAGCCCTCAGGAGTCAGGTTCCAAAGGCTGCTCTTTGCACTCTTGGGACAGACAGAGTTACAGGGCTCACACAACAGACCTGAGATCAGGATGGAAAGGAGGGCCTACCCTCACTAGCCTGACTGTGTCTTCCCCCATCACCAACCACCATGCTCACTGCTCTGCAGGGGAGGGGCTGGTGCCAACACAGAGACACAGAGCTCCAGGGTCCAGAGCTCTTGCCCTCCCTATCCCAGCCTCAGGGAAATGGAGCCCAGGAAAAGATGTCTTCACAAAAGTGTTTTGCCTCTAATTACACCTGTGGACAACTCTGACTGCAAGATTAGATCTTCCCCTCTAAGAGAGCCCCATAGTCTGTGAAGGAGCTGTCTGAGGCTTTGAAATGTCAGGCAGTTTTGCACCGTTTGGGGGTGACTGTGAGGCTAAGATAAGACGATGCACATAAGTGTGCTTAGCACAGGTACTACACACAGCAGTCACCTAACAAATGGAGGCATCAGCAGCAGTGGCTGCGTGTTGCCACTGCTGAGATGGACAGGAAGCAGCGCTGGATGCAGGGCTGTCCAGATGGGCCTGTGTCTGGAGCCTTCCTGAGGATAGTGGCTACTGGGGGAAGATGTTCTGGGAAGAGTTCCACTCAGAAGCATTAGGGCAGGGCTGGAGTGTCCCAAGCATTCCTGACCTGCTGCTCACTTCTTTCTAAGCACTGAAGAAGCTGGGGCAGGCCATCCTTCACCAAACCCTAGGACTCCACACAGTCCCATCGCACCTGTGCCTCAGTCCCCATTTCGACCTTGCCAGGTTCTCTTGGTGCTCTGAGCCTTCAAGATAGTCTAGAATTCCCTCCCAGACCCTAAAAATGGGAAAGTCCCAATTAGGTTGAGAGTCCCCGAAAAGGAGGCTGCATCCTATTAACAGACATGAACTCTGACTTATGAAGATAAGTCATTCTCTGGCAGCTTTGTAGCCCAACTGGAACTGTGTACTGGCCAGGGAGAGTCCATTGGCCACCCTTGTTTCCTCCCAGTCTGGGTGCAACCATCCTTTAAGTATCTGGGAAATCCCAGGGAACTCTCCCCACTCTGCATAACTGACCTTGCACTGGACCTCGCACTGGCAAAGCTCTACCCTAGGGGTTTGGATAGACCCACCCAGGGGCTGCAGTGGGTCTGGATACTGGCTAGACTAGGAGAGAGGACAAAATGATTCAGCGTACAGCATTACCTCTGCAGCCTTTGTTTGCAGGACCTGAAAGGGGGAAATTTGTGACTACACAGTTATGAGTTAAACAAATAGGAGGTCAGGGCATGGTGGAAGATGGGGGAGTCAGACAGTGTCAGAGGCAGCAGCCTCACCCCACCCACTCCCTCTGTGCACCAGAAGGAGGGTTGGGCCACTTGGACCCTCTGGAGTCAGAACGTCAGGACGCCTCCTGGCTTCACCTCTCCCCAGCTGTGCCATCATCGATGCTAAACCTCTCTGGGCCTCCACCTCCTCATCTGCTGACTTCTAAGGATTCTATCAGGGATTTAAGGCCGCTAATTCGAACCACAACGCCATCTCTGTGCCTAGATGGTGGGGTTCTGTAATATGTCCTGGCTGCCCCCCTCTCTACTCCAGACCCAGCCCTTATTTCACTTGTTGTTCAAAGTGCTCTTTCATTGCCCACAGCCCCCCACTGGCACCCTTCATGTGGTTTTTCTGAGAAGTGTCCCTTTTGTTCTATGAAATGGGCTGCAAAGTAAGGGTACTTTTCCCCTAATAAGAGGAAGTCCTCCAGCCAGACCCAGGCCTTTCCCCGAGTTCATGTGAGGACCTCTGTTCAGCCATGCAGAAGGCCTTCACCAAGGCCTCTCGTTCAAGGCTCCAGCTCTTCCAGCGGATGATAGTCAACTCCCCCTTCATTGCCGCTACCTCCCTTCCACCTCAGGTTTTGCCTAGAGGAACAGATACACAGAATAAAGAGTAGGTCAAATCTCTCCTGGCGCTTCCTGAACACTGCTGATGACCACCTTGGGACTCTGAGGACATCCAATCTTCAGCTCACTTTCCTCTGGACGCTGCCTGGACTGCTTAACCTGGCCAAGCTCCACCCCAGCTGCCATCAGCAGTATTTATGTGTTCTCTGTAGGTCTGGCTGCAGGATACCAGCCCATACTGTGCTCTGGGTGATAGTCACTCCGCTAAGTACTCCATGAAGATAAGTGTGTAAGATATGCTACCCCAGACCATTGTCATCACAGCCCAGGACATTTGCAATGAGTCAGTGGAGAGAGAAGCATTCCTTTCTCAGTTTTCTGACTCCATCAAGAACAAAATCTTAGTGTGTGCTCTGTTTCTCTCTCTCTCTCTCAGTCTCCCCATCAGTCTGTAAACTCGCGGCTCAATACACCAGGCAGGCAACTCCCTCAAGTTCAAACAAAAAAGTTTGTTTTGATTGTGTTTATGGCAAGTCATATTGGCTTCCAATTTACAGTACTTATAAAATATTTCCTTCCAAACAGAATTTATTTGAATTTTTAAAATGAGCATTGTAAGAAAACCACTAAGTATTTAAGAAGATGGCATGAAATCCAATGCAAAAATTGAGAGTGTGGATTAGCTGAAAGACACACAATAGGAATGAGAATTGAATTCTAGCCCTGTGACTGCCTGGTGCTTTGTGTTACACCTTCAAATCTTAGCTACCGAGGTTATCATGGACCCATGGGATAAAATCCACTTTTTTTCCCATCCATTCAATCATTTAGCAAGGGATTATGTATAAAATGAAAAAGACTAAAATGCTGAGAAATGCTGAACAGGAGTCTGTCTAGTACCAGTCTGGGCTCTGGGAGGTGAGGCTGGCAGGAATGGAATGAAGTCAGCACTGCTGTCAAGGCATGATGCCATCAGTCAGGTGAGCCCTGAGCCTGCTGGAGGTGGCCAGGGCCCCCATAGGCCCCGGGGAAACTGCATGGAGAAAGACTAAACAAATAAAAGTCAGATGACCTAGACTCAATTTCAATAGTGATATCACCTGACTGCATGACATTAGGGAAGTCACTTCATGTCCTCAGGCCTCAGTTTTATCATTTGCAAAAGAGCGGGATGAGTAATATCCTGTAGCCCCTAGGATTACTGGGAGGATGAAACCTGAGCTTTAGCAAAGCAAGAACTATGCTTGTTAATGTGGGGTTAACGAAGCTCCAGTAGCTGTCCCCTATTTCAGTGAATCAGTGTGTAAAAACGTCCATCAGAAACAGCCTATATACTTGAGGTGCTTGGAAAATGGAAGGTCAAATGCCAGCTAACCTGCCCTCTACTCTTAGCAGCAGCGCTCTGAAGCACTGAGCATGGTTCCATGGTAAGACCACAAGAAGGAAATGAGTGGGGAGTCTGATGTTTTCTTGGTGGATCCCAAGAGATTTGGAGCCTGGCAGGTGGGTGGGTTCCAGTCCTGGGTCCACCCAGGTATTTGGGTGAAGGGTCAGCCAGGTTTATAAGCTCCAGCTTTTGCCAGTTGGTCCCTGAGTGGGCAGAACAGGAAGATTCTGGAACGGAAACTTGCCTGTGGATCAGAGAGACAGAAATGTGGCTGAAGGAAAGGGAAGAACCCGATGGCTCTTGATGTGTTTATTTTCTTTTTCTGGACCCATGCCCAGGGCTGAATGCAAAAGTAGTAGCCTCAGGAAGGCGAGTGGACTTTCCCACTTGCAATGACGAATGCTGCTCCTCCGTTCCGCAGCATCTGCACAACCAAGAGAGAGCCTTTTGTTCTCCAGAAAACCAAACACATTCCTTCCCCCGGGTCCCAGCTGCCCATGATGTGGGCCAAGTTTGTGCTGACTTTTTCAAGCTGCTTTAGAAGAGGAATAATTGTTTTCTACATAGAATTTCTCCTGAGCTCATCCAATAGGACATTATTAAGCACCTTGTTGAGCCAGGCATCATCTAATCCTTAGGGACCCAAGGCCCACAGATCCATCAGGGAGATAAGCCAGACAAACCATTGCAATAGAGTGGATCAGCACTTGTTTGGAGCAAATATGAATGCCCTGGGAATGCACAAGAAGGGCGCATTCTCCAGAGAAACAGAAACAATAGGTTATTTATAGATAAGCATAAAGAGATTCATTGTGAGACGTTGGCTCATGTGCAGCACAGATGAGAAGCTCCAGAGCCTACCATCGACAAGCTGGAAACTCAGGAAAGCTAGGGATGTAGTTCCAGCCCAAACCTAAAGATGTGAGAATGAGCAGAGCCAATGATGTCTCAGTCTGAATGCAAAGTTCTGAGAATCAGGAGTGCTGATATCTGAGGACAGGAGAAGATGAGTGGTCTGGCTCTAACAGAAAGCAATTGGCCCTTCCTCTTCTTCTATAGCCTGTTGGAGCACTGGAGGGATTGGCTGATGTTCATACACACAGGAGAGGGTGATCTTCAACTCAGCCTGTGAATCCAAATGTTTGACTAGCTATCTAGGTACCTCTTAGCTCAAATCAAGCTCACACATAAATGTAAGCATCACAAAGGGCATCTTTCCATCCTTGGCTTCCAGGAAGAAAAGGCCTCTGCACTGGTTTGTGCGATGAGTAGGCAATGGCCTGGAAGTGAGAGGGGGAAGACCTACTAGGGAAAGGAAACAACTTGTGTAGAAACCCAGAAGTATGTCTTTTGGTAACAGAGAGGAGGATCTCGCAAAATATCTTGACCTTTTTGGAGCCAGGTCCTCAGTAGAAGAGAAGAAAAATAGTTGTAACTGAGTTCCTTGCGTGTGCATATGTTAAGGACAGAAAGGAGCTATGGATGGATTCTCATCAGAGAATAAAGGCAGTGGCTGTGGCTCCTCTGAGTCTCCTGGTAACAGAGTGAAGGTTGGATTAGAGTTGTGAGACTGTAGTCAAAAAGCCCCTCTGGGAGCCTTACGGTATCCAGGAAAAGTTTTAATAACCCAGAGCGGAGTGTTGCCGTTAGGGCTATCAAAGAGCTGGCTGAACTTAAAGCATCAGCTCAATGGAAGAGTCTAGGATAACTTAGCATTTTCTATTCAATCTGCTGAACTGAAGTTTACTTCCTTAGAGTCAAAACCTGCATTTAGTAGTGCTTTTGCACAGAGCATCTCCTTGATAAAACTTTACTAAAAGATGGGTAAACAAATTGGTCTTCTTCGACAGCCTCCCAGGGAACAACTAATGTCTAAATATTGGTTATCATTTCTTAGCTTCATTCTAGGGGAAGTGGGGAACTTCAAAAGGTAAGGGTCACAAAAAACATTCTTCCACTCAGACTACAAAACCTCTTTCCCTTCCAAGAGATCCAGCTGGAGTCATTAAGAGGAGAGAGCTCTGGACAGGAAGCAAGGTCAGGGCCACTGTCCTGGCCTTGGCTATATGCCTGCAGGACTTCCTGAGGCGCAATCAGAATCTTTCCACCAGGCCAAGAACATGAGAGGCAACGCAGGGTAGAGAAAGGTGTCCTGAAGCTGTGGTCCAGAACAGCCATGAGCTGCTGTGTGACTGGAGCCTTAATTTCCTTTTCTCAAAATCAAGATCAACTTCCCAAGTTGCTATAAGAAGTTAAACAGGCAACGCTATTGAAGGTACTTTGTATAGATAAGTTTCATGCTTCTGAGTTTCTATGTGAGAACAAGGAAGTAAAAATGCCACAGATTTGGACGCTGATTTCTATTATTTTCCATTTATGTGGTCCTAGACAAGGTTTTAGCTTCTCTGGACCTTAGATTCTTCATTTTATAATGGGAAAATGAAGCTCTTTTTTTATAGCAGGCTATTGTAAATGTCAGAAATGAAAGAACATATGCAAATGAGCTTGGTGAACTGTAAAAGACAGTATATTCTAATGAATTACAATTACTGTTATCATAATTATAATGTGAAAGGCAACCTGATGATTTCCTTGTTTAGAAAACAAATTGCTTGGTGATCTTAGAGTTTTCTGAGCAGAGCCGGGTGTCCCTGAAGCTTTCAAACAGTTATGTTAACTAACAGCCCACAAGCCCAACCTCAGTTTCCTTCATTTATGCTTTAGATAGCTGAAAGTAGTCTTAAAATACCTCTGCACTGAGCAGGGGGTAGTGGTGCACACCTGTAATCCCAGACTCAAGAGGCTGAGGCAGGGGGATCACCAGGAGTTCAAAGCAACCCTGGACTATATAGTAAGACTTTGCTGCAAAAAACAAACAAACCAAAAGCTACACCTCTTGTGAGTAGCATCTGATCCAAAGTTATGACCCAGAACACACAAGTTTTTAAGGGTTAAAGGTATGAAATTAGAGTGGTTCTAAGACATTTATCCAGAATCCATACTTGAAGGCTTGGCAAAGTACTTCTCAGCAGACTCTGACACAACAAGACCCCTTCCCTGAAGAGGGATCACTGATCTAAACTCTAGCTCAAGCCTTGGTCACTGATATGCTGTGTGATCAGCATATCACTGATTCTTGTATGCTTCAGAATCCTCAGCCTGCAAAACAAGGCTTGGATGTCAAAACCATGCAGTGTTAATATCAACCAACCCTCTTACCTGATGGCAGAAAAGTGGTCACTCTGCTTATAGAATTTAGCAACCCTCAGTTCTAGTCTAAACAAATGGTGACCGTCTAAAGTCAGAGTTGCCTCTGGATTTACCTAAGATCCCAGCTAAGAACTTGGAAGTCCAAGCAAGATGGGGGATCTTTTCCATTCATAAAATGTAAATAATGGGGTGAGGTGGAAAGGAGGAGGCAGACTTTCTGTCTTTCTTTTTTCTAGAAGACCTAGAAATAATACTGTGCTGGAAAAATCTGTGTCACCTCTCATAATGGGGTGTTTGATATCACCGAAACTGCCAGTTTGATGACTAACTACAAGGAGATGAAAATAAAATGAGAGAGATGAAAATAGGGAACAAGAAAAAAAATGTAAAGCAAAAGAAGCAATAGAAACAGAAGACCAGAAAGGAAACCAGACTCTTAATGTTTGGCCCAGGGTAGTAAAGATAAAAAGGATTACATTGCAAATGTATATGTCTGAGAAAGATGTAGTTTTGGCCAAGAAGTGAGATCCTACTATGGACCAAAGGGTTTCCAATCTGGGCACCTAGACCTCCTTTCTCACAAGATGCCTGAAAAAGAAGTATTGGGAATCTACACTGTGCTGGTTGCAGATGCAGATCAGTTTTCCAGCCCTCCACCACATTCTTGCCCTGTGACCTTGAGCAGATCATTTGTCCTCCCCTCTAGTGGTACAGTAGTCCTTGTCTTGCTTATCCCATAAGGTTTTAGAGTTATGAAGTGAAATGATGCTAAATGTTGTGTCCTGGGAGCAGACTCCCATTTCATTCAATGCGAAAACTCCGGAACTGAGCTAGTTCCTTCCTTTGCAGCTGCCATGGAAGTGAAAGAGATGAAACAAACAAATTACAGGGAGTTGGAAATTTATTGTTTCCCTTCTGCATGTTGCAGCCCTAGATGACCACACACTCAGCCAATGTCATGTGGAACTATTGAGGCAGGTTGTCTGGGTCAAGGCCCAGGTGGCTCAGGCCCAGTTAAAGCACAAAGGCTATTTTCAGATTTTGAGTATTTTATTTAGCTAAGGTCTAACCATCCCCACCTTTGAATTCAGCAAATATGTGCCTGATATAAAACCGATGACTAGCACAGGCTAGACATGCAATTACAGCTCATTAAATGAATGAATAAAGAAAATGTGGATGAACAAATAGCCTAGCTGCTGGGATAGTTGCAAAGAATAGGTCAGGTCAAGCTTGCCTACCTTAGCTATGTGTTATGGAGAAGATAACCATATAAGCAATCTTTGAAAGACAGGATGCAGTAAAAAAAAATGTTTGGAAAGGAATACCTCCTATGTTGAGGGACCCTACAGTTTCCTGTGTGTGCACATTTCTCAGAAGAGACCCCAGTGATTTTTCAGGTAAGGAAGACAGTGTGTAGCATTCTGGGAAAGGTGAGAAAAATGGTGTCACTACAGCATAGGGCATTACTGTTAAGATGTGGCCAGAAAATTTCCCAAGGGCCAGGTCAGACCTCATGATGGCCACACTCAACAGGTGGACTCTACCATGCAGACATGGAGAACCATCAAGAGATGTTAACAGGTCAGATCACTGTTTTTGTTTAGATAAATTTTACTTTGTTACACAGGATGCATTGGCTAATAAAGCTTCTGTTGGCAGGAAATTTTGTTAAATTGTTTTAATAGAACCCAGATGGAGGTGGGGTATTTTAGAATGAGAAAGAGAAAGTGAATGCAAGACATTTTAAAGGTGGAATGGACATATCTCAGTGGTCCATTAGATGTGAAAGGAAGGAAAGAAAATGAAAAGATGGAAACTTGATTTCTACTGTGGCTGGGATGAGAATGCAGTATCGGGAATGATGATCAGGAGTGGCAGAATGAGATCAGGAACTGTGGAGGAATTTAAAGGCTTTCTTTGCATTGAACATGGGACCTGGCACTCATAGTAATATTTTGGGGGAATTTTAAGACCCCTTTCTCAAAATTCTCCAGAGATCCCTCTCCCAAAGTCATCATGAATAAATATCTGAACTAGAAGGGAAAGACTGACATACCTCCTTGACATCCATCCTACAGCACATCTTCCAATCAACATAAGGTCCTCCTATGTAGAAGGTGAAAAGGAAAATAAAAGGAGGGAAGAGAGTGATGTTAAAGAAAAGATGAACGCATTGATGCTGACTGACATACATCTGTAAACACCAGCAAGCAGATAGAGCACAATTCCAGATTTCATCCGCAGAGTTGTTGCATAAATTAGGAGAGATGCAAATACAAGTGTTATGGAAAAATGCTCTATACTCAGCTACACCAGGAGCCAGGCAGATACGTGTGTGCAGTGGACCAAGCATAGATAACAGAAATTAGAGGGAGTGGTGAAGAGTCTCTGGTGGCCTGTAAACATGTGACTTACTACAGAGACAGCTATCACTCTAATATCATGGACTGACGCCACCTAGAATTATGGGCTCAGTTTTGTCAAATCCAGTTCCATCCAGGAAAACCTGAAATCAGATTTAAATGAGAAATCTCCCAATATTAAGTACTGGCTATTCACTGTATTAGTTTTAAGCACTGCAGGCCAAACAGAACATATCTACAGGCCTGGACCATTAGTTTGGCAAGGTTTGGGCACCAGCTTGCAACTCGCTTGAAGAGTGAAATGAAAGTACAACTCCTTGGACACAACCACCACTTAAGAGTGAAGAAAGAAAAGAAACAAGCAAAGACAGCACAGAAAGAAGAGACACAGAATAACAGTGGAGAATAGAACCCCAGACACAAAAAGAAAGTGAGCAGCATTGGAGCGATTTCAAGTTGGATCAGAGCTGTGAGGAATTCTTTACATTAGGTAAGGAGAACATTACTGGCACAATCTTAAGAATTTCAGTTGAATAATTCATGGGGTAGATAAATAACAACAGCTTGGGGGATTATTTTGAAAGACAAACTATTTTCCATAGAAAAAGAACGAGAGAGAAGAGTAGCTTGAGATCACGTAGGATTGCAGGAAGTGCATTTTTTTTAGAAATGAAAGAAAATTGACACATTTGTTGAAAGAAGTGAAGGAAAGAATGGAAAGAGAGAAATTGGAAAGGTGGAGAGCTAATGAGAGGTTCCAATTTGGGGGAAGCAGCTAGAAATCAAAGAAATAGAATGGAGTCATGACCCTAAGCAAGAGCAGCCAACAGCTCTTCCTCTGAGGCAGAAGGGAAGAGATGCAGCGATGTGCAGGTGGAAGTAAGTTTTCATGTGTTGACATGGAGGTGATTCTTACCTTATAGGCTCTGCTTCCACTGGGGAACACATTGTCTCCCAAGAAGCCTGCGCTGGAATGCTGTACATCAGGGGGATGGTATCCCCCTTGGGGATACCACTGTGAAGCATGAACAAATGACAGGACTAGGGATACAATGCAGCATCACCAACAGCATCACAGAGTTGACAGCAAGGTCTCCCAGGCAGCCCAACAGCTTAGTTAGGAACAGTCAGGAATAGGAGGATGATCAGATGACAGATGACCCGGATACCTGCAGGTGGAGAAAGAGAATCCTGGAAAGGAGATGATGAATGTGCTAGAAAAGAGGGTGTCCAGCACCACACTGGGTTGGGGAGCAGAGGAAGTCAGGGAGGGGCGAAGGGCTTGAGGGAACTGGTGGAATAGACAGAAAGCTGCCAAAGAGGAAGGAACTGGATGGCAGCAGTGGAAGAAATAGATCACTAAGTTGGACTCTATGAAATGGAGAAGTTCAGGAAGATGACAAAGACCGAGGAGTAGGCATAGGGTGAGGACCGAAACGTGAGGGTGGTGAATTCATTTGAAGAGAGGGGAAGTGGGAGCACAGCCTTTGCTAAAAGTTTCCTTTGCTTAACCTTTTGCATCTTCCCCATGCTCTTCACATGCAGGATCAGTAGAGGAGATGTTAAACCTTTAGACTTCAGAGGCAGGGCCAGGAGGCTAACCAGGAGAAGGAAAGAACTGGATTTCACGGAAGAAATACTTTAACAGCGTTTCGGGTAGATCATAGAGAAGACTGGCCTTGGACCGAGAACATCTTAATGTGAACCCCAACATCTCTGCTCCCTGGCTGTCTGGCCATACTCAAGTCAATGGCTAAACATCCATTTCTCCATCTATGAAACAGGGAGAATAAAACCAATCCAGCTGCACTCCAAGTTCCTGGTTAGACTCATGGGGCTTGAGGAACATACAGTACACATAAAGGATGATAGCTCTTGGCACCTGACAATTCTAAATCTTTCCTCACAAGCTGCATGGACATTCTGAAAGGTATTTAGAGAATACTTAAAATTAATGTTTATTATTTTCATGAAATCAGAATCAATTCAGACAAGGCTTATACTAGCACTTTGGGGGTTTGACTTTTTCCTAACTATGGAAACTAAAAGGGGGAATAAGTGAACTAAAGATGTGGAGTAGTGAATTAATTACCCACAGGGTGTGTGTGTGTGTGTGTGTGTGTGTGTGTGAGAGAGAGAGAGAGAGAGAGAGAGAGAGAGAGAGAAAGAGAGAGAGAGAGAGAGAGTGAGAGATTGGCATACTCCTTATTGTTATCTCAATGTACATGTGGTCTAAATCTCTTTTATTATGTTCACTTAATCTTAGTTGTCCATTTTGGGAGAAAAATCTAGGATTTATGCTTAAGTTCCCTCTCACAGTGCCCAAGAAGCTTGGGGACCTAGTCAATTAAGCTTTTAATTCCTACTGCTAGTTTCAGGAGCTAGGTCACATGGACTATTTTCCAGTGCCCAGGACTCTCAGTTGCCATTGCTTCTGTTGCTGCCCCAAAGGCAACTGGTGATTGCTGACCTCACACCATCCAAAGATTTCTTGTTTCTTGCTCTGAGGATGCCTCCTCCAGCCCTGGCTCAGGTGCTTCCCTTGGGATCCTGAAGCTGCAGCATTTTCTGTGTCCATTCACAGGCTTAAACTGCTGTTCTTCAAGTAAGAGTATGGACAGCATCAGCATGAGGGGTCCTGACGGTCTCCACCCACTGACTTCTGAGCTCTGGCATTGAACCTCTGGTAACCAATCCAGTTGGAAATTCTGCAGACTCTGTGTCTAATAATTTTGCCTTAGAAGAAAGAGCTTCTGTTCTTCCCTTCTTAAGAAGTCTCTTAGTCCTTAAGCAAATGCATCTATTAACTCTGCTGCCTCCAGCTCAGCAGAACAATAATATTAAGACAAGTAATCTTTTTTGGTCAAGAGAGGCCCTTTCTCTGCTTCTTCTAAGTGCCTACTTCTACTTTGGTAAGATTTATCCAAATAAAATTGTGCTTCCTTTGAGGAAAAAAGCTAAGTTAGATGGAAATTAATATACAGTCAGAGCGGGTCTTGGCTCTCAAGGAAGTCAGTGAAAAATAAAGACACCAGAATTGTGGTGGAAGGTACATCTCAAGAAGGCAAAACCTAAGGTAAAAATGCATTGGTCAGGTCTATGTGCCTCCCTAAGGAATAAGAAGTAACTTGAGATTTTTTTTTTTGCAATTAGCACCACCTGGCCCAGTAAGTAAAGATAGGCCTCAGGGGCCCAGATGTGTGACCAGAGCATTTGGACTCATCCCTTCCCCAAAATGCCTTTGTTCTTCTCATGTACCCTTGCTATGCAGTTTGTTTCCCTATCAGAGCAATTATTAGCAATTATTATTAACTTGTAATCCTATAGGTTGATTATAGTTTGATCCCACGTTGTACCCACAATGAGACTTTGCTGTATAAATGAGACCTGATAAGGCACCTCAGTGGCAACCCATTTCTGGGACTCCTCCTGTCTCTCAGGAGCTATCTCTCAATAAATCTTCCACTGCCCTTGGAATTCATTCTTCTGTGTTCTTGGGACATGGACTCTGCACATCTGACATGTAGCAGGTGGGAGTTATGTTTCTCCTATATCACTATCAGTCTTGCTGAAAATTGTCAAGATCTGTGTCATTAAGCACCTTGTCCAGGGTGTGAGCGTGTACACACACACACACACGCACACACACACACGCACAGAACTTATCTGTACCTCAGCACTAGCACTGACTCTGACTCTAACTATAATACTGGCCAAATTTATATGCCACTTTTTAAATTCAGCAATGCAGGGATTTTCAATTCTCGGATCACTGCGATGACTTCCAGTCTGATTTTTCCCTAATTCATTCATTTGCCATATATTTGTTCAGCACACATGCCAGGTACTTATGCTAAGTGTAGGAGTGAAAGACAAAAGTCCTTTCTCCTCCACACACCCAACACCCCTCAGACTGCTGTCCCCACTCTATACAAACAGCTCCCTGGGGACCAGTATGCTTTCACGGTTTCTGTCATTGTTCTGGGCAATCAGTAGGTTGCATGACTGAATGATTTGGCTGTGCACTGCACTGAAATCAGAACAGATGTGTGTGCTCTACAAAACCATTTCCTGTGACCATCTCTCTTCCCCTACTGGATGCTTATAATTTGCATTTTCATTCAGATTTTTTTCTGTAGACTTGAGTTTCCAGGAAAAGCAGAAGGAGCTGGTTTTGAATGAAACCAGGAGCAGGGAGGGTGTTCCACTGCTTAGCCTGCTGAGGATACATGTATTAACTAAGAAATCACTGTCTGGACAGGCTGCAGCTTCCCCCTTTTAGCATGCTGTGTTTTGCAAGCAAGAGAGAGAAAAAGATCACCCCCAAAGAAGGATCTCAGTAGCCTGTGAAAAGTCACTCTCTCTTCCTTGGTTTCTCACCCCAGCTGTTCCCACAGCCCTACCACTATTTTCCCCCAAATTAGAGAAGGGGAAAACTCTGAAAACCAAAAGTCTTGCTCCTCTCTTGATTTCCCCGTCTGGTATTGTCACCCTACTATTCAGATCACTTGGGGAGATGTATTGAGAGTCTTGCACTGTGCCTAAGTTTCAAATGCTGTTCACTGAGAACCCTCTCCCTTAAAGGTGCTGCTGTGGCCAGTGGGGGCCAGCTGGGCTAAGGCTGAGAAGGGGCAGGGCAAAGTGTTGGAGGAGCAGAGAGGAAGGTGAGGGGGGCAGGAGGTGAGGAGGCCCACGTGGCAGGGCCGGTGGGAGATGCCCACGAGAGCTGACTGCTGGGGGAGGTACAGAGGCCCTGGCCCAATTCTGGGGTTGCCAGCATCTGACCCTCAGCTTTTTGGGAGCCCCTAAGGCTTTGTGCCCCCAGTCAAGCAGGAGAACAGTGGTAAACGAGCACTTAGGGGCCTTATGTGACATTGGTGACCAGAGCATCTTCACAGGGAATAGCAAAAGGGGAGCCTTAGACCCCACTAGGAATATTCAAAGTCACTGTGTGACCTGCCCACATGTCCAAGGAGCGCTCACCAGCCCTCACAATGGTCACAGCTCTTTGCACACTGCTTAACAAGCACTCCTGCTCTATTTCTTCATACAAGTCTCATGACGATGTTAGCAACAGCTGTTTACTAATCGCTCTGTGCAGAAGGGGTCCAGAGAGGTCAGGGAACTAGCTCAAGGCCACACAGCTAGAGAGAGACACAGCCAGGCCTTTGGCCATAGTTTTCTGACATCATCAGGGGCTTTTCCCACTATCTTCACAAGGCCTAAGAGTTTGCCCTGGGGCTCCCAAATATAGACTAACAACCATCTGGAAGTGGGGGACAGTTTGATAAAAACAACTTTATATAGGAGAAATACAGATTGTGATTCAACAAGTTTGGCACAGGGAACCAAAGAACTCTTTGTTTTTGATAGAGTCCATGGTTTTGAATTATTTGGAGGGGATGGAGGCCTTTGCTAATGTAATAGAAGTTCTGGGCTTTCCCCCACAAAAAGGTACAATCACATAAGTATGGAAGACAGCTCCACATGGTTCTCAAAGCCGTGGGCAGGAACCCTGGTCCAGGCAAAATGAGCAGCTGGCTGTTTCCCTCTCCCAACTCGCCTTTCCTTATCTCAGCTCTCCTCAGGTGCTGCTGATGGAACTGACAACCCCTGGAGCCTGGTAGAAATGCTGGATCCCACCCCCCACAGCCCCTGGAGAAGTCAGGACCTGTGTTTCATCAAGATGCCAAGGGGGCGTGCAAGCACACGAAAGTAGGTGGTTGCTATAAGTTTGCTTCAAAATATGCCCTTCTTCTTCCCAATAATCACTCATGCTCAAAATCTGACCCCTTGGCTCCATCCTTAAATGTCCCTGGCCCCCTCATCTGGGATTCTCATGGCTCTGCTTCTCTCTGGCTAACGCAGTCACTCCACATGTCCCCTCAGTTCCCCTCCGGTGACCACCATGGATGTTAAGGATTCAATGAGAGGCTGTCAAGACAATATTTCCTACCCCCCCAGTTGCTCATCGCAGTGTCACTTTTCTAAGAACCCCCTCCTGGCACTACAGCTACCTCAAGTCCAGCACCTTCATAGGATTCTTCAAATGTGCTTGTGTTTCCCTTGACCCTTCACACCCAAGGCACTGAGGGCTCTTTGTGAAATGCAGGTCTCAGATGAGGGCAGCAGCACCTCCCCCACTGTGTGGCCCAGAAATACCCCACCACGGTTGACAGCGCTATTAGCTGAACTGCTCACTTTGCCTCTTCCCCCTCACCATAGCAGCCCTCACCCTTGGGCTCAGGTGCTGGTCACCAGCACCAGTCCAGAAGACAGTCTAAATGACGAGCCCCTGAGGGGACAGAGAACATGCCCTCTCCCTATCCAAGCCAAACCACTGCCAGTAAAACTTTCCTTTCTCCTCTCTTGCGCTCAGCTCATCACTGCCACTACCATCCCCACCAATGTCCCTGGGACCAGGGCAGAGCCACAGGAGAAGCCCACATGATAGAAGCGTAGGGGCTGGGCACTGCTTGGGATTATTACAAAGCCGAGTCCTGCTCCCCATGGAGACCTACTTTGGGATCTCTTCTGGAGGGCAAACACCATGTGTGGCTTCCTTCCCCTCTCTCCTGGTCCCACGGCTGGTGCTCAGCACAGCGCCGATGCTGACTGTCTGGGTGTTAAGATTAGGAGATGATGCTATACGTACAAAAGGGAGAGCCCAGAGATGAGCAGCAAAGCAGCACAAATATGCCACTGGCCTCCTGTGTCACCTTGGGCCTGTCACTGCCTTTTTCTTGGCCTCAGTTTTCCTATCAAAAAAAAAAAAAGTAGATCTCCTCTAAGCCCCATTTCTGTCTGACATTCTGGGAAAGAATAATGAAGGTTCTTGGTCCCCGAAAGGAAAAAGATCGGAAAGATTACAGAACGGAGGGTCCAGGAATGTGAACCCCGGGCCACCTGGAGCAAGAGCTCATCTGGGGGAAAGGGGAAGAGAAAAGTGGGAGGGGGCTCCTAGCAGGTGGCCAGAAAGGGCTGGGCAGGCGCAGAGCCCGCTGATTCTCACTCAGAGGCCTGAGGGAATGGGGTAGAGGGCCGCACGCCACACCGCGGGCAGGGGGATGCAGAGGAAGCGATGAGAGACGAGAGGAGAGGAAGCGGTGTCGGCGAAGCCTCAGGGGCTGGCTTCTGATCTCTCTAGGAAGCTCGCTTTTACTTCCCTTTTCCTTCACCCTTGACACTGAGTGGGAGTCTGCAGAGATGAGCACGGTACATGTGGAGGATCCTGGCTGTGGGGTGAGCCCCTGACAGGAAGGAAAGAGGATTATTCACTGAGAGGAACTTTTCCATTCCTCATCTGTGTGTTAACGGGGAGGAGACCCAGGGGAACTGGGGATTCTAGGGGGCATCAAAACACGGACCTCATCTCCCCCAGTATTCCCTCTCTGGCCTTTCCCTTGGACCCAGCTCAACTTGGGCTTGTGCTATGTTCCCAGCACACTCCCAAGTGAGAGCTGCTGGGCTCCAGGCCCGGGATCTGGAATGTGGGTTCCAGCCAACTTCATTCTTTTCCACAGATCTGGGAACTTCCAAAGCTGCCTAAGAGTGGGGATTTCCATTCTTCTCCGCCACCCTATCACTGACCTTCCTGCTGGGAGGTACGCTGCTCCACACAGCAAAAGTGAGAGGAGGCGGACAATCACTTTCCATAAAACTTTCATTCATGATTCACACCCTTTTACCTTCCTCACGCTTGCTGTCTGAACCTTGTCATGGCCAAGTCACTGATCAAAGACGATAACCCCACTCTCACTAGAGACAGAGAAGTCTACATAAGTACTCAGCAAATCCAGGGATCTTTCTCTGTGACCCTGGGCCAGTTGGTCTCAGACTCTGCATTATGATTCCCTTACACAGAAAGAAGAATAGACTCACAATCTGTCTAAGTCCTTTGCATCCAGAATTCTAGGAATGAGAGTAATAATTTGAAAATCTTGGCACCTTTCAACTTGTTGACCTAGACAAGATCCAAGGAATGAATGAATTCTATGGGAAAATGGGATGAGTCCTCCAAGTCTGTGAAAAACGACATTTTAGTAAGTCAGAGAGAGGTTTCCATTCATATGAAGAAAAACTTCCTGGAAATAATGTGAAATGGTCTGGGGAGAAATGACTGTAGGAAATTGCAGTCTCCATCCTGGGAATGTTTTATTCATGTTGTAGGAATGGGGTTGGCTCAATCCCACGAATAAGGGACTGAGCCACATGCAGAGGGGTTTCAACAGTGGTAAGAGGAAAAGGTTAGCTAGCAGGAGTCAGGCAGAATGAAAATATGGCTCTGAGAGAGGCACAAGCAAAGCAGTGTACAAGTATATTTGTTCTCTCTTCTTCCTTTTATTTCCCCCAAGAGTAGAATTCCACCCACTCTCTGCTTTCAGATTCTCTAGGAAACAGATAGCTATTATGAGACATTAAGCCTGGTACCCAGGAGCAAGGACTCTGGAATCAGAATTTCCTAGTGGAAATTCTGTGAGATCAGGGACTAAATTTCATGTCCACCCAGGATTAGATTGTTCAGAGGACTGGAAAGCACCCCAGCATCATTCCTGGCTCCTTGTGAGCAGTCAGTAATGCCACTGCTGAACACATACTATGGACCAAATACAACCAGTTCGTATAGCACTTGTAGTGATTGGCAAGAAGTTCCATGCATTTATACACATTCTCTCAATGACTCTTTATAACAGAAGAGTCCTAAATCCATCCTTTCCCTTTTGGACAAGGGCATAGCAAGGCTCAGAAGGATAAAGCAGTGGATTGGAGGAGTTAAGAGACCTGCACTGTAATCACTGATATGCCTCAAGAACTCCTACCATATTTATAAAACAAAAAATGTTCCCTGAAATGGATGCTAAGATCTTTTCATTGTGACTTTATGATCTCCTGGTTTCTAAGAAAATTGAAGGTGTAACTGAAGAAAGAAACCAGGCATTCCAGTTCCCAAAATTAGGTTCTTCCACTCACTCACATTCCCTGGAGATCAAGGAAGGGGTTGGGAGGACCACCACCCAATGGAGGCGGCGCTTCTTGCACACTCCTGTCTGCTGGGCTAACCACAGTCTCTTGGCTCATGCAATCTAACCACAAGGAATGCTTCTCGATGCTCCTATAGCTGTCTGCTGGTCTGGAAGATGCTGAACACAGAGCAGGCAGCCAGGTGAGTGGCCAGCGTCCCTGTGACAGCAGAACTTTGTCACTATGGTGGCAGTAGACACCTTGAAGCTGAGCTTCCTGCGTTCCATTTTGGGGGGCTTTAGAGAAGGTGACACATATAACCCCCACTGCCTCAACAGTATAATGGGAATGAACAACATGTTATCTGCTGCAATTTCAAGCCAGCATTTGCAAAAAGGATTAGAATAATCCTGGCACAGAGTAAGCACTGGATGAATAGTACATGAAAACTTCTTCAGTGGTGGGACTTGGTTTGCATAGTTTCTTCTAAGTTCAAAATGTCACAACTTAAAAATCCATTCAGTGTTTACAAAGTCTGGTAGTTCTTGAAGTAATCCTGGTGCTTTCACTTAGCATTCTAAAGAGAAAATAGATGTAATACACTGTCAGGGAGCCCACCAAGGCTTCAGAGCCTGTTATTGACTCAAAGAGTGCTTGGGCTGTGGTCTAAAAGTGGGACAGGGGCAAGTCTTGACATGCTTGGAAGCCCCAAGAGATTTCAGTTTATTTGATTTTTTCCTATTCTGTGACATCAGTTTCCTTCCTTTTAATTAAGAGAATGAAGAGTTCTTAAAAAGAACCCAGTGGTTTCATATCTGTGGGCAGACTGGGCATCCAGCCACTGCCCACCCCACGGGACCTCCTTTGGCCTCCGGAGTGAATGAAAAAAGTGCCAAGCTCTGGACCCCCTCCCTCTTCCACTTCCTGGAAACCTCGCAGAATACTGCACTTGCTCAGCAGATTCAAGATTCCACTGTGTCATTCATTCATCATGACACTGCCCTAAACCAAGCCCTCTTGCCTGACTCCACCCTCGTAGATTTCAATAAAAGGCAGAGACAGAGCCACCAGAAGAGCACAGAAGCTGAGACCAGCTCAGAAACCTCCAACTCTCACACTGAAGCTGGTGCTCCCACCCTCCACCATGCAGGTCTCCTCAGCCCTTCTGTGCCTGCTGCTCACAGCAGCCACCTTCAGCACCCTCCTGCTGGCTCAGCCAGGTAAGGCCCTGCCTCCTTGTGTCTGCGGCACATCTCCCATCTCTGGGTCACTATGGGCCAGCACAGCACAAGGGTGCCCTCATCTCACCTTAGCAGCTGCTCTACCAGTGTGAGGCAGCTCATAGAAGGACCAGGAGAGATCCTGCTCACACTGCTACCCCTGGGCACAGAGCTGGAATTTCAGCCGCGGACTCCAAATCCCGCTGATTGCAGGCTTCCAGCTGTGGAAACAGCATCAAGAAGCTACTGTTGCAGCGGCTTTCAGCAGTGCTTGGGGGCCAGGGTGACCCAAGAGAGGCATCTGGGAGCAGGGTATTTCCAGATACAGGGAGGAGGTGGGAGACCCAGACTCTGGTCTGTGCTTCACTGAGCACAGCTTCCAGAGCCAATGGCTCAGCAGATGCAGTAGGTATGAGGGACACTCAAGA